>JAMKCH010025920.1:0-137956 GCA_023653785.1 Ophioderma brevispina
CAATGGAAGTCTTCAAATTTCGTTAAAATCTACAATTTACCATTTGGATATACTTTGTTATTACCCAGAAATCACAATAAAAGTATGAATTTAAGTTTGAAATAATATGACCTTGACAATTAGAAGCTCATGTCTGCTTTGTTAACCTACTTCAAATGAAAAATTATGGAATATGCCTTCCGTTTTAGTTCTTTAAACCTACCAAATTGGCATGTATTTGTTATCGCTTGACCAACATCTTGAAATTTAAGCCTGATAACAAATAAAGTAATATTAATATAACTATCTAGTGACAAAAACATATCTCATACCCCAATTTATATACTAATTTCTGGATGATACATAACTAAATATAATACCCATGGTAATTTGTAGGTTTTGAAAAATCTGAAACGGCAGACGTATTGGCCACCATCTGGGATTTCTCTATTGTTATCAAAACGAAAATGCCAGACAAGAGTTTCTAATGGTCAAAGACATAATCTTGAACTTTATTATACACATATTGTAATATTTTGGATGATATAATCAAATTAATTACATAAAATATGGTAATTTTAAGGTTTTATCTTTAAATGTGCCCGTTTTGGCCGCCATCTTGAATTTGAAGACGATATCAAGATGGGAACGCCAGATAAAAGTTTGTAATGGTCATAGAAATATATTCCACCCTCAGGTAAACCCTCAGGGTACTTGGGCGTTTTCTATGATTTTTTATTGACGTCATATTAATTTGCATAAATAATAATTCTAAATCATATCGCCCTGAAGTACAAGTCCAGTTCAGGGTTAGTCCCGATGTGCTAGTTAGTTTTTACATCAAGTCCAAGTGGCGAGTTAGAAAATTATGCCATCCTCTAGTGGTGAGTTGGGTACTTAATCATGCCGAGTTAGAATTTTTGGCTTAGTATAGTAGTGGGTGTGAGGTAGAGGTTAAGTGCGGGTGATCCTACATGCTGGATGCATTGGGTAGACAAGAGGTGTGGGTGTTGAGTTCCGGAGTTCCGTAGGAGTCTAGGGTAGGTTGTGTGGAGTATGGGTAGGTATGCATGATGGCAGTTGTGTGGGTTATAGATGAACCACATTTGATTTTTAAACTTTGTGTTAATACCACCTTCCCTATAGCTTAAAGTGTCATCTTTTGTATTGCATTACAATATTTTTTTAAAGAATGCCCATTTAGACCTTTAAGGCCATTATGCGTACAGGGCATTGTAACTGATACCAGTGGACCTTGATTGCTTTGGTGCAAATAACCAATAGAATTTTGAGGGCTTTGGCACAACTCGCCAGGAGGGGCTTGGTGGCTTTGGCGTAACTCGCCAGCGGGATCTTCGTTGGGGTAATGCGCTTTTCTAACTCGCTTTTTCGCTAACTCCTCTTTCCTTAACTCGCCCAAAATCCGTTCCCGGCCTAAGCTACACACGGGTACCAAACATCAAGCACTGGGTGTCTTATAACAAATCCCCGCGGAAGGTGGTAACCACCCGCTTTGTAAGAAGACGGTTAATACTGAAATTCTCCCAAATGTGCTGTGTATAGTAGCTCATGTTTTACAATAGTATTTTCGTTATACTGCCAACGGGATAACCTATGATATATTTACAGTGACAACAGTAGAGGGACATCGAGGTGATCAAAGAACATGTCACCTACCCTTTGAACGATGTGTAGCATCCCTTTTACACTGACAGAAAACGAAAGAACACACAACATGAAATTTGCTCACAACAGAATACACGGTAATGGAAAGTCAGATACTTGTCTAACAACACGTGTTTAGAATAAAATGTGAACTTCTAAACCTTAAAAAGTTATGTGGAAAATTACCATAGGGTCAACCAACTTATTGCATATAATATCGTCGTGGTCACGATTATAGTGTCAATCTGATTTTTTGTTTTTGGTCAAATTGACGTTAATAGTTGATTTGGTTGCATTTTATTTGTCTTTAAGTGTACCCAAAAAATTACATAGTGAAATTACATCTCCTACCCAAAATAGACGCAGTCGAATAACCACCATTTGTCTAAATCGGTTTCACAACAATCGAATTCGTATTCGATAGCTTTTTGCGCGTCCAATCTCTCAAGCACCCAGCTAAATTGCGAACGAATACGTATTCGTTGGAACAAAGATTGCTACTTGAGTGATCAAAAATCGTTAATAGGTCTGTCAAGATTTTAGGCAATCGGTGAGTTTTAATTAAACCTTTTAGTCCGGGCTAAAAGGGCTGGTCTCAACCTGGAAGGAAAGTTTATCTTATCTCATTGGATTTCTAGATCAGAATTTGATGAGGACTAAGATATGTTAGGTAAAGGCCGAATCCTGAACTCATCCTCAAATAGGTTAATTTATCCGGGGGGTTCAAAAATTAAAAAAATCATATATTATGCTACATACGAAGACAATAAGATATCCTTACCGCGTAATTACCTAAGACTTAATCTTATTCAGGTATTTAGTATAAATGTACTTCATGTAGTAATGAAACGAGGGTAAATAAGTTGTAGGGGGGTCACTAAATGGACCCCTTATGAAGAAATCAGTGACACTGCTTAAATAATCAAATACAACAATTAAGGAAGAACGTAATTTTGTTGTTCAATTCAAACAGTCGTTTCAGGATAGTAAAAGATCTGTGGAGGTCTGATTACGGTGCAAAACAGTATTTTGGGGTGGCCAAAACCCTGGGGGGGTGCACTTCAATATTCAACTTATTTGATGCCTTATACCCTAGGTACTAAAATAGCTTTCAGTGTGTAAGGAAAGTTTTATCTCATTTGGTTTTTCTAGATCAGAATTTTTATGAGGAAAGAATTGTAGGTAAAAAAGCCCAGATTCCTGAACGCACCCCCAACATGGGGTTTATTTCTGGGGGGCGCAAATATAATATGGTACATATGAAGACAAATAAAATATATGACCGTTAGTGACCATAAGGATTTAGCATATTCGGGTATTTACGTATAATGTAATTGATGAAGTAATTATACAAGGGCAGGTAAGTTGTAGGGTGGCAATAGGGTAAACTATCGTATTTTTAGGTGGCCCTCCAAGCCATGGAAGGGTGCAACTAACTGTTGAATATAACTTTGGTTTCCTTTTTAAATATGTGCCTACCAGGTGGTACAATAGCTTTCAAGGGTGTGGGATTTTTCATTCATAGATAAACGTGGTCATTTAAGTTTTTATGTTGATATTGTGAGAGAAAAGGGGTCATTGGTTGTAGATTGAAGCGATTGGGGTTTTATTGGGTGTCGGTTTGATGTCAACATGGGGTTCAAGGAGAGGCATTCGATATTTATACGCTAAATTGTCATTTTTATATGTAAAGCGCTTTGACCTTAATTTCATAAAGTGTTGTATCAAATGTTTGTATTGTAAAAGGGACCACTAAACCCCTTTACCTCCTGAACCAGACCGTATATATCCGTGCCGAATGTAAATTAAATTAGTTTTGATTATCACCCATATGTAATAAAACTTTTGCCCATGATTTAAAAATTACATAAAAAACCAACAGTAGTTAGTTGTGTTTTAAGTAATTTTCCGATGTATTTTTCACGAGGGGGTGTGCATTTATCCCCAAGCTTATATTCACTGGCATATCATTACTACATCAAGCATTTAGCAATTAAAGGGGCATAATGGCGTGAAAAAAATGACATAATGAAAAGGACCCTTACTGAAATCACTTCCAAGAGTTTGAAAAGAATTTGGATGTTTACATTCTGTAAAAACAGTAACAACAGGAAGAGTTCCAGGGGGAGGTGGCAGTAAATAAACTAGATTCGTAGGTTACTACAGGTTTGGTTGATCTTATTTGTCATGTATTTTATTTTTTTTTTTTTTTTTTTTTTAGTTAAATGCAGTATATGCTATCCTGGTGGTGGTGGTGGTTAGGGGTGCTCCCATATCTTTGTGGATATCAACTGCCTGCATGTCCTTGAACCCCATTTTGACATCAAACTGACACTCAATGACCCCCATTCACTTCAATCTACAACCATTGACGCCCCTTTTTTTTCATAATATCAACATAAAGCTTCAATGACCTTCTTCGTACCATCTGGTAGGCACATATAAGTCGCATATTTGAAGTCCCCCATGGGTTGTAACTCCAAAATACTGCATTTTAAGAAATTTTTAAGTGTTTTTCTTAATAACGGGGTCATTTAGTGACCCCTACAACTTATTTACCCTCGTATCATTACTACATCAAGTACATACTTGGATTCTAAGCTCACTACACAGTCAGTATATCTTGTTTGTCTTCATATGTACCAATATATAGTATTTTTTTCTTATTTTTGACCCCCCAGAAATAACCCACCTATATAGGGGATGCGTTCAGGATTCGGGCTTTTTACCTAACATATTCTTATTCCTCATAAAACTCTGATCTAGAAAAACCACATGAGATAAACTTTCCTTCCAGGTGATACCTAGCTCATTTTTAGCCTGGACAATTTAGCGTATACATATCGAATGCCTCTCCTTGAACCCCATTTTGACATCAAACTGACACCCAATAACCCCCCCAATCGCTTCAATCTACAACCAATGACCCCTTTTCTCTCACAATATCAACATAAAACTTCAATGACCACTTTTATCTATGAAAAATCCCACACACTGGAAGCTATTTGTCGTACCACCTGGTAGGCACATAAAAGACAAATTTATATTCAAGTGCCCCCTCCACGGGTTGCCACCCCAAAATACCGATTTCACCCTACGTTGCCACTCACCCAGGGACCTCACAGATATAAACTATGACTATCATCGGGAACTACTGTCAGGATTTGAACATATTACTTATTCCTAACTGGGGTAGGTTTTTTTTTTCAGGATTTCAGGAGTAGTATTTCTTAATATGGGGGGGGGGGGGGAGACCCCTACAACTTACTTGCCCTTGTAAATTAACTCATCAAGTACATTATACTTAAATACCGAATATGCTAATTATTGTGGTCACTAGACGTTCAGGATATTTTATTTGTCTTCATATGTACAAGTAGTATTTTTGCCCCCCCCCCCGGAAATAACCCCCACTTTGGGGTGTGCGTTCAGGAATCGGGCTTTTTATCCCAACAAATTATTCCTCATAAAATTCCTGATCTATAAAAAACCACTGAGATAAACTTCCTTCAACACTGAATGAAAGCTATTTTTCGTACCATCTGGTATATATGCACATATAAGTAGACATAGTGAAGTGACCCCCCCCCCTCCCCGGTTGGCACCCCAAAAATACTGCATGTGCACCTCACCAGATCTCCACCAGACCTTTACTATCCCTGAAACTACTGTTTCTGGATTGAACACATTGACTTACTTCCTAATTGTGGTATTTGTATGATTTTAAGTAATTGTACTGTATTTCTTAATAAGGGGGTCATATCATCTAGTACATTATACCTAAATAATGAATAAGCTTTATTCTAAGGTCATTACACGGTCAGGAGATCTTATTTGTCTTCATATGTACCATGATTGTTCTTAATTTTTTTGACCCCCCAGGGAGATAACCCCCCTATATTGAGGGGAGGCGTTCAGGATTCGGCCTTTTCACCTAACATATCTTATTCCTCATAAACTTCTGATCTAGAAAAACCTACGAGATAAACTTTCCTCCAGGGACCTAGTCATTTTTAGCTGGACTACTTTTATACTTCATGAGGGATTGGTAATGTTATTTCATCTTTTAATTTTTGTGCTTTAATCTATGTTACTTTACTAATTTGAAACTACGGTCGGTGCGTCGTGGGAAAAGAATTTCAAATTTTTAAAACCATTTGTACAAGTAAAGCAAATTTATCACTTTTAGGGGGACATAGTGACATTAACCCTATTACTAAAGTGGGCGGAGTTAACATCCCAGGTAAACTTTCCACCGGTGCGCAAAAACGTTAAAAACTTTACGTACAAAGAGTCTTATAATATTTTTCAATCCGTCGGTCATGTTGGCGAAAACAAATGTGAAGGTAGCACCGTCACCGGGGTTAGCGTCGAAGTTAATTGGTGTGGAGTGGTTCTATTAACTAATGCAGCATTCTGATTGTCAAATTATGCCCTTATTGGCACAATGAGCCGGTAATGCATTTTCTTATACATCTTTATTTTCATTCATCAGCATCCAAAATACCACATTAAATTAGGCTATTACCTTAATACATATACAAACAAACAAACAAAAAAAATCAAGTTGTTTTAGGTAATAGAATTGGAAAATAAGGTTTGTTAGTGTCCATTCTATGGGCTCATAATTGATCATCGGTGGAAAAAATTAAAAATAATAGGGCCCTTATTTAGTTTTTTCGACCTCGGGCCACATTTCGCCTATAAATAATACTGCTTTACCATTTCGTAATTAGTTAATTCGTTTAAATATTGTGCAATGCAGGGCTCTAAAATATATGTTGATTAAACCCTAGTAATGTTCCATTTATCATTTGGGGCCCAAAAACCGCATGAAATCCGACATTCCTACCTTTTGATACATAAATTTCATTTTTGAATTGTATAACTCTGATGTGGTCTGTGGAAAATGAACAATGTGGATAATTGTAACTTTGACGTCATCACGCCGTTATGTTGGAAGCAATAGAAAAAGATGAGGACCAACGTATCAACAGGCCCAACATCGAAGCGAAATCATTCTATGCTTAAAAATGAATTCCCAGGGTGTTTACCACCCCAACCCTTAGTACAATGTGTACAAAACATTAATACTTGGTAGGCATATTGTCAAAGTTTGATTATTTTAATGTAACTTGATATTCTGCAAACTAAATATATTACTAAAATACATCCATTTAAAAAAATCGCCTTTCAGGAACAACATTGATTATTTTCTTTGGGACGTTGTTTTGTATTAGTGCCATCTAAATGGTATCGATTATGTTAAATTTACTTTGAGGAATATTCCCATTAACTGTTAATTCGTTCAAGTTTGGTATGATATTTACATGTACATTACTTTAAATATGGTAAGGGAGAAATTTTAGAGAGAGAAAAATATGGTTGTTATAAATTGTAGAGACCAATTTTATCCTCCAACACCTTTTGAGGTATGAAACTTTCCAGTTACATTTTAACATTTGCGACAGTCTTGCAAATGTATGTTTCATGTTTGTGCAAACATGCATACATTTATGAATTATATAACATGCTTAACAATGTTTGTTGTTCCTTAGAACGTATTTACATTTCAATTTTTTTTTTTTCTGCAAACAAATGAGTTAAAATATTAGCGGACTAATTAAAATATTTAATTTTAAGGAGCAAATTGTAAGAGGTTGTATGTTTGAATTCGTTGGTCTTCGTGGTCAGTCTGCGCTATATTTTAAACCGAACGATAATGAAACATTTTCCCGTTTTTTTAATGCTATGGAAGTCGTTTGTATGTAAAATTTACACTGTTGTAGCAGAAACACAAGCAATAGACATCGTCACCGTCCGTCGTCGTCGTCTTCATCACCTCATCAACACACCATCACCATCCCCAATCACCCTCATTCTCATCATCAGCATATCGATCAGTAGCATCAATGTCGGCGTCAAGCTCGATGTTTCCCATTCCATAGTTATTGTCACCATACATCACCGCATCGTTAGTCGATCATCGTGGCATCATCGGCATTCATTCATTTTAAAAAAGAGAGTAAAATCCCGTAGCTATAGTAATATCGCCATACCAACATTATAGGCATATGGGGCATTCATTCTATGCTGTTGTTTTGTGGTCTCCATCGGGGGGCTAGGGGGAAAACCCAGTGAAATTCATATAAATTATTAAATAAAATCATAAAATTAAAAAAAAAAAAAAAAAAAAACAATTTCTTTGAAAAAAGAATAAAATGTCACTTCACTTTCATTCCCCAATATGCAGTGAACTAGTGGATACAACTAGACTTCAGCAAACAATGGAGTTAAAGATATGCAATCACCGGCCCGGTATGCGGTTGTAGAAAAACACTTCAGATCTCTGTATCTGGGGGAGCGAAGGGGACCATTGTTATATTGTTGCGCAGCTGAATCGATTTCAGCTGTTACCGCTCTCCAGTACTTTTTCAGGCAAAATACATAACCTCATTCACAAATAAATAACACATTGCGCGTCTATAGGGCGTGTTACCTTAACTTTGGCATGTTTTTCTTCATTCTTCCCGAACCGGACAAAACAACTCCATGCCCAAACTCTGAGAGCATGTGCTGGGGGCAAGCTTGACCCTAACAATTTTTGCAGAACCAAAATACGTAACTTATTGCTAACTTCATTTCTATGCAAGTTACCGCGTTTCAGAAGAAAAATTTGGTGTCACCGACCCTATATTATAATGTACACTGGTTGGTTATTGAGGGCAGAGAGGACGGGTATTTGCCACTCAACCCGACTCGTGCGAGGTGGTGGTAACCTGGCTATAACAATGGCACCACATACCGGGCCCATTATAATATTTTAAGCTTGGTTTGCTGCGGAAGTCTATACATATCCATTGTCTCTGATATTCGGAAAAGAAATTGACGGTGACATTTATTTATTTTAAGAACAATGTGCCGTTTCAGTTTTATGTGCGGGAACAGACAGTTATGTGATTTAATAATTTATTTATGAATTTCCACTTGGTTTTCCCTTAGCCCTCGATGGGGACCAACAGATTGTTATAACAGTTGGTGATTTGGTCAACCCCAATAGTCTATTAGACAAGGGTTTATTGCAGTCGACTACGTATCGCATCTAATAGAACACAGCGAATCAACATTTTGGGTGTTGACAAACTGTCAACTCCACATTCAGTGGCAATTTTGAATAAGAAATCAGTGTTTCTTGGTATTTTAATACTGTGTTTTAGGTAGTACCATTCATGTCTTTAAATACAACCACTTAAAATAGCCATTCCCTTTATTTCATTTAATTTAACACGCATCATAAGTAACTCAAACGCCGTTTTCTCTCAGAAACTAGGCATTATGCTGATTCGAAGTATGCAGAACCCACGGACGATTATGATTCATCTCATAGTAGCAGTTATTATGTTCTGCGGTTTATTCGGTTATGTATTGATTTAAGTATTACAAAGGAAGACCCAGATTGTGTGGCAGTAATGGTGTGTCCTTGGCTTAAAATCCGTACGTGTGTGTTGAGTTTATTTTAGTGTTCAGATTTATTTCTATAGTGAGTGTAAATTGATTTTTTCAATCTATTCCAAAAAGATATAAAATAAATATGAATGACCGATTGGCGCCTCACCCTCCACTTCACTCGGCAAAAGTAGCATCAGAAGAAAGCTCCATATTATATCATTACCCCAAACAAAATCGTAGCCTGAGGAATTGTTTCCTTTGATGATATGATAAAAAAGTCCAAATGCAGTCGACAACACATAACCACACAATAGTAATAGAGCATTTAGTGGAGCAAAGTTGAGCTCAAAATTTGAATTCAAGAGTTTTGGTTGATATGTTCCCGTTTGATATGTTTTCAAGTAAAAAAAATGTGCTATGAAAAGCAAAATAGGACCACCACTATCTTTTAAGGTCGTTTTATTAAAAACAAATATCTTCCACGTTAGTGTTTTTAATTGTATTCGGTTACGGTAATAATTGCAAATTTTGACAAGTTGTACGAACAGAAAATTTAAATTTTCCCCAAAATCAAATATTGCCGGCACCCAGAAGGTTTATTTATACGATAAGCGCCATAGCTGTTGATAGATGGGCTGAAAGGGTCTGTTAACCCACATCAGAAATAAATAATTGCTTGCCGGTTGTAGAAAGAGTAAGTAGTAATTATGGTCCGGCGCACTCATAGTCCGGGAACAATGGGAACAATAGGGCAATCGATTTCAGTTTACTCTTCACACAACCCATTAGTATCACGCTTTATTACGTGTCGTATGGAGCCCAGACTGTGGCTCCAGCAGGGCGGTATCGTTACACCGGATCTGCGCCGTGGCCTTAACGAGATATTCCAATATGGCGTCCAAAGTGAACGTTATAGTGGATAATAATCGAATCAGCACTATGTCAAAACTATTTATGTTACGCAATATATTGCTGGACCAAATAAATCAATTCCTGTCACTCAAAATCGTTACATACTGCGCAATTTCAAAGTGGCTGCAAAAACAGATAATTCTAGAATAAGTCCGATAGCAGCAAATTTATGGATTAAAAGTATGTGCAAGATACCCTGGTACATGTTATTGGAGAAAACATGTATGATGCTTTATAACTGCTCAGATGATGTCAGGCAATATGGCAGCCAAAAAAAAAAAAGCGTTAAATCTTTAAAAATTGCTTGGTAGAAACTTAGAAATATCAGCCGCAAATCAAAATTAATGCATCAATGTGATACCTAGAAATATACTTTTGACCATAAACAACTGATACCAGAAAATCCTGATTTCTAAACAAGCGTCAAATTTCAAATAAAGGCCAATATGGCGAAAATAGTACTTTTTTTCACTTTTTGGCGTTATTAGTTTATATATGGATGTTGGCCCATTTCCAAAAATCAGGATGTCTGTTGTGCGTTGGTTATTATCCATACACATTTCTAATTCTTCCTTTCACACATTACTTTTGATTTGTGGCTTATAATTGTTAAGTTGTATCATACATGGTGTTTTTGAAGATTATGATATTTTTGGCTGTCAGAGTGGTTCAAAAGTATCGAAAATGTCTTTACTGTGTCCAATGACATACCTATATATTGCGTGTATATTTTCAACCTATAAATTTAAAGATCGGGATTTTTGCTGTTTTGGCAACAATTTTGAACTTGAAGTATTTGCCGACTCTATACGTGTCAGAAATTGAGTTATTGGGCCCAGTAAGACACTTATTTACATAAATATTCGCTGATGTAGTGTTGATTCAATTATCATCAGCTATGGCGTTTACTTTAGACGCCATCTTGAATATATTGGTAAAAAAGTCACGGCCCACAGCTGGCAGCAATGTATTTTTATGATTCGGGTGGAAGACCCTTTCAGCCCATCTTGTCAGCAGTTTTGGCGCTTTTCGTTTGATGGGGTCAGTAGAGTTCTCAGGTCACCACGGGAATGCAGGAGACTTTGGGCGCTTAAAGGGGGATGACCCGATTTAAGTAAATGAAGTTTTCATCTTGATAGAATGGACTTCACCCTAAAACTCCATCTGAAAAAAAGGATTTTATTAGCGATCGGGCCATTGACCTTTAATTGTTAAAAATGATACTAATTAATCGAGTTATTTACCGAAATTTGTGGTTCGCCAGCTATGTGAGCATCAGGCTCGTCAGGTTGTTTTTCTTGTAGCAACCGCGAACGCGACAGAGTAGCCTGTGATCGAAGTAGTGAAAAACAGTACATTCATTTTGTATTACAATGACAGTACAATATATATATATATATTTATATTTGAATGTTATTTATCATTGTAATAAAATATCTAATTTTTACAGCGATTCGTTCATTGGACATATATTGTTCGGTTCTAATTTGAAATGGTTCAATGGTATAGCACTACGGGAAGTACCATTCATAATTTTCTTTACAAGCAAGTTAGCGCATATATATTTCAAGGATGAAGTATAACATGTTTTACCGAGAGTTGCCCTAGGGTAAAAGAATTCCACTGCGGGATAACGCAGCTTACGGAATACAACTATCCTTCAATATAAATCTTCCCATTTATTAATGGTTAATACTCCGTATCTCATGTCGATATTTTTTTTGTAAAATTCCAAACGTTTTTTAGTAAGATAAATCCCTTGTCGAATTGAAAAACACATTAAAATAGTCATTAACACAGTGTAGAAGTTTTATAGTCCGCTAATGTTGACTCTTCACGCAACATAAGTTTCACGCTTTATTCCGTTGTAGCCCCTACTATGGCTCCAGGTGGACTATATCTCCTTTTACACCGGTGTAACGAATCCGAGAGTCCTAGCTTGCACCATAACATATTCGAAATAAACCGTGGTCTTGTAGGCAAGGCTATTGGGTACAGTGCTGAAACAAATGATGCGAGCAGCACATAATAAATAATATAATAGTCAGGTGTCATACGGACACTGATGTATAATTTTCAAGAGCTATAGTTTCAAAATGTGTTAAGTCCGTTGGATATCGAAATTGAGGATTTTTATATGGACTACTTGAACTTGTAAAAATACAACTGTTGGGGTTGCCGAGATATAACAAAAAAAATATTCGGCAGTTTCCTTAAAATTTAAATAACAATACCCCAAATATGGGAAACATAAGACTTTGAATGAGTTTGTTATTTAATCAGGCCGAGTGCACCTTCTTTTTGCATGTAAAATAACAACTGACGGTGGTAGTTGTAATTGTAGTCAAATGTTGAAAAAAATGGCCAATCTCCGGGAAATCCCAAACTTTTGTATAAAATTGGATTGATTGAGCCCATATTATTGGTCAAGCTATGAGTTGCAAAAACATTGGGCGAGATGCAGTGGAGCCCAATTTTTTTAAAACTCAAAGCAAGAAAAATAAATATTGGGCGTAATCATCCAATGTTATCATTATGTTTTGGATCCAATATTTTCCCACACTTGGATCCATACAAAATGAAGAAAATTGCCATTCTATTTCAAAAATTTAAAAAGTTATAATTAGAAAATGAAATGAGATTTTAGATATAGATTAATTATTTCTTCTCGAATGCATCTTATTTTAAGATATGATTTTGAAATCCACTCTACCGATCAGTCGAGGTTCTTGGATGAGTAATTGTTCGGGACTCATATGGCGTAATTGAGAAACCCGCCATGTACTGGGAATGAGACTGACCACCATGTACTGGGAAAGAGACTAAGCTCTCCATAACGTTTTTCATAGACCTTTTCAAATAAACATCGGAAACGTTCGGAGCAAAATACAGTGTACTCGTGCGTCTTTGTACCATCGAGTAGCCTAAATTTAAAAGCGCTTTCCAGGGACGAGCGTTACGCAAAGGCGAAATACGCGTAAGTGCTGGGCCCAACAGTCCCCGACTAGTCCAGAATTGTCAAAATCGCCAACAATTGAGTTTGCTATTCCTATACCAACACACAGTATAACAATATTTTAAATCTCCATGTCTACCATACCGGAGTGCGCATGGCTGCCAAATTCCCACTGGAAGAATATGGGTTCGTGTACAATAGAAATGGGAAAAAAACGTTTTAGATCGCCCAGACTGACAGATGTTTTACACTGACAAACTAATTACATAGATGACTTACGTCAAATTTGGGTAGAGTGAGTTTCTTTTCATCATCAGCCGTTCTTGAGGTGACCTCTCTTGATTTATGAGATATCGTTTCAGGCTCCTCTGCATCATCAGTTAGATTCGGCTGGTGAACATAGTTAAAATACTCATTTTAAAGAAATAAATTGACTTTGGGAAAATTGCAGCATACTGCTTTATACAGAAGACGAATGCCAAGAACGCAAGATTGGTCTTGTAAAAACCATTGAAAACTAATACCATTCTTTCGCATGCTAACATCAAACAATTTGGTTAAAAACAGCTCCAGTCGCAAATTGCAAAATTAACAATTATAAAATCGACGGGTTTCCTGATTGCCATAAATTATTGTTTGCAGTAATACAAACGCTCAACACCATTATTTACGAGATGGTGCCTTTCGAAATTGATTACGAACGGGTATAAAACGCATAAATATTAAAATGTTATTTAGCTATGACGTGACTATACGTGACAATAAAAGTGATTTAATTCTTGGAAATTATTTATATAATATACTGCACATTTTCCGATTAACCGTGAGGCAGCAGGTATCTCTGAATGAGATTTACCAAAAAAAAAAAAAAAAAAAAAAAAAAAAAAAAAAAAAAAAAAAAAAAAAAAAAAAAAAAAAAAAAAAAAAAAAAAAAAAAAAAAAAAAAAAAAAAAAAAAAAAATATATTTTTGTGCTATGATAATGTGTTTAAGACAGTAAAATTGCGAAATATAAACACAAACCACGGGGAGGCAACCACCCCTTCTTCGAGAATTTTGTTAAAAGACGTTCAGGTAGACCGAGTTAAGTTACCTTATACTCCGGCGTCAGAAGATTCGGATGTTTTAAGAACCATACGAGTACATCCATACAACGTTTCACATCCCGCAAACTGACAAAACTGCATTCATTCTGAAAGAAAAGCGCAACAGAGCTACTTACGTGTTTGGCAAAGTGTAAAATTGTTTGCTAAGTTTGCTATTATCATCATCACTATTATCATCAGGACAAATATAAAATCGTAAGTCGTCATCATCGTCTTTGATGTTTGTTACGGATTATTTTACATGAATATTGGAATCATAAGTAACATGATAATAATACTAATATAATGATATGGCCTACTGCAGAGGCCTCTACGAGCTTCACGTAGCTAAATATGAAGGATTTTGGAACATTTATTTAACGACAAAAACTAATTCAATAGATAAAATTCTAATGTGACAACAACTATTAGTCAGGAGGAATTGTGGGCAAAATGGAAATGGAGTACAGACTTTGTTTATGTTTATAAGGACCTAAGCCAATAATATCTGGAAGGTGTGCAACATTCCGTGCAGTTCCATTTTCTAGAAATCCAATATGGCCGCTACCACTCTCAAATACATTCAAATGACCTTAATTTTATGTTCTATATCCAGGATTTGAAACACGAGGAATCTACTGGACAGGTTTTTGATGTGATTTGATCACAACATTACAATCAAATCCAATATGGCCACCCCGAAATCCAATATGCCCCGAAATCATCCAATTGACCATAACTCATGAAGTGTTTGTGATAGAAGCATAAATCTGGGCTCTATACCCAGTGGGAACTCATATCTAGCATTTCAAGTGTGTCAACATGCTTACCAATCAAGATGGCAGCTAATATGACTGCCTTTTAAGATCTTTAAAACCTACAAATTGTCATAATTTATATTCAAAATATATTGGCCGCCATTTTGAAATTTAAGCATGTTGTCAAAACAAACATACCAGACGCTAGTTTGTAATGTTCAAAGACATATATCTCATACTTTAATTGAAACTTTAATAATTATTTTGGATGCTAGAACTAAATACAATACAGATGTATCGTAATTTATAGGTTTTAAAGAACGTAAACAGACAGCCATATTGGCCCCCCCTATCTTGACATTTTTGCATGTTAACGAAACAAAAATGCCAGATAAGGATGTCAAATTGTCCAATATTTATCCCATACCTTCATTAACACCTTTATAATAATAATTAGTTGATGTAACTACATATAATAAAGATATAATATAGATTTTAAACATCTTTAAAGGTGGCTATATGGTCTGTCATCTTGAACATAAAAAATGTCGATTACAGAGAAATGCCAAATTAGGGTTTCTAGTAACCAAATACATATATCTCATAAGTGTAAAGCATAAAGCATTTATATAGACACTAGATACACGCCTCTACACTGCAAATTCTGCCTGACTTGACGTGCCTGGATGCTTTCGAAATGCATTCTAGAGGTGTTAAAATAATTCTTTCAGATTGTGTTCAATTGTAACAGCTTTTGGACACCTGCAGAACATATTTTATGTATTCAGCATTATGCATATCATAAATAGGTATAGTGGTGGAATTAAGGTCATTTTAATGATTCCGAGCGCATATTGGACTTTTGAGCAGCCATATAGGATTTTTGTGGCAATGTATATGATCAAATCACATTATTAACACTTCATCGTGCTTAAACACACCGGAGAACCGCAAAAAATTGTCTCTATCAGAAATACTTACGGATTTTTAGTGATTTTTGGACATGGAAGCAGGCATATTGGATTTTCAAAAATGCCACTGGGCAAAATGTTGCACACCCTTCAAAAATTATTGGCTTAGGTTAAAATACACTAAAATATATCGATAGAAAAAGTCATTTCCATCCTTCAGTGCGCAAACTTCCACCTGACTATATCATATCTTCACGAATCTTCCAAAGAGGCCATTCGACCAAAAGTCACATTTCGAGATATCGGTGAGTGAAGTTTTAGAGAATTATGAACTTACATATCTAATTTGAAAAAAAAAAATAGGAAAATGTTTTATGTACATTGTTGGCAACAAAACGTCCTTCGTTTAATATGAGCACGCTTTCCATTCACGTATCCTTTGTTTTCCTTGTCAAATTTAATTACAAAGTGATAGGTCTGATTGAAAAAAAAATCAAATAGTCGATCGATCGCCTCAGACGTAGCATTGAACAATGATTGCACGTAGTTTTGCCTTGATTGAAAGTAATATATTGCGAATTATGAACACATATCATTCAAAACATGAAAGGACTACAACAAGAGTTTTTTTGAACTATATCTATAAAGTTAAAATAAAATACTAAATTAGTGCTTGCTTGTGTCCTTTCTGGTTTTAGGAAAAAAGTTGTCGTTATAACTTTGAATTATTAACTTATCTAATTTGAGTCTGGTTACTTGAACGTATTAATAATTACAACTTCATCAATCAATTAAGATACAGCAACAAGTGTAAAATGAGTATTTGTTACTATTTTTGCACAATTTACCGTAACTTAATACATGTATGTTTATGTTGTCCATATTTCTCAAATGAAATATGTTAAGGGTATTTGTGACAATTTGAAGCCTTTATTATGTACATATTTGAGTACTATAACAAATAATTTGATGAGTTTTTACGATTAATCATTTTGAGTCATAATTACTGATTTTGAGTGTAGTAATAGATAATTCAAACCGTCAAACAGCATTTGTTTCCTGATGCCTTCATCTTCGATATGCAATTAGGATGGTATCTTAAAGGTGCATTCCGTAATTTTAGTACCTCATTTTTTTTGTTTATATTTCACTAGATATTACTCGCCCTAGTGACTACTCGCCCCTGTGACATGGGGTTACTAAAAGGCCCATTGATCTACACGCCCCATTGACTTATAGTTAGGGAAACCCAGTGATCTACTCGCCTCTATGACTTAGGGTTAGGAGAAAGCCCAGTGATCTACTTTCCCCAGTGACTTAAAGGGTTTGGAGAAAGCCCAGTGATCTA
Source organism: Ophioderma brevispina (assembly GCA_023653785.1). NCBI lineage: Eukaryota > Metazoa > Echinodermata > Ophiuroidea > Amphilepidida > Ophiodermatidae > Ophioderma > Ophioderma brevispina. Next base: position 17,063 of record JAMKCH010025920.1, read on the forward strand.
CTCGCCCTTTAGGGTTATGGTTAAAGTTAGGGTTAATCCTAACCCTAAACCTAAACCCTAACCCGGCCGAATGAGGAAATACCAACGATTCTAACCGCGGGCGTCCCTGTTTCCCGTGTCTGCGGTTAGAAGTTGCTTTCTCATGTGTGTATCCTAGGTCGCCGGTGATTACAAGCATACCTGGACACACGCGATACACATCACTGCACTGAAATTCCAAATTGACAGATTAACATTTTAAGCACAGGTGTAGAATTATAGTCAGGCGTACTCATAGTCCGGGAACAATGGTGAACAATAGGGCAATCGATTCAGTTGACTCTTCACGCAACATTAGTTTCACACTTTATTCCGTTATCGTCTATGGAGCCCCGGACCATGGCTCCCGCCGGACTATATCTGCTTTCACACCGGGTACAAAAACTTTGCCACACGAGAGGAGTACATGCAAACAGAATGTCCAAAGTCATAGAATTATGAACAAATGGTAGTATGCATGATATATCATAGAGAGCGACGGAATTTATAAAATAGTCGAGTATGTACACAGGGAAAAAAGTAGTAGCATCGAGTGACTGATAGAATTATGTAAAACAGTCATTCTGTAATTTGATAAGGGGAAAAAGTGGTAGTATATATAGAGCGACAGCGATAATTTCATCCAAAATAAACTTAATGCTCTTAATGTACTCTACCGACTGGGGGAGAACACCCAGTTTGAAAAGGCGCGCAGACTCAGCTTGCTGGGTCTCTTTTGGGGGTGACAGTAGATGGGGGTAGTAATCGGGGGTTACTGTAAAAGAAGGATAAAAAAGATGGGACAGGGGAAAAAGTGGTAGTATAATATATACTAGCACTTTGTCCCCTCAGGAAAAAATGTACACACTGGGAAAGAAGTGGTAGTATTATAAAGAGCGAAGGATTTCATAAAATAGGTCATCATTCTACAATTCGATCATGTACATAGGGGAAAAATTGGTAGTATAACAGAGTGACTGATATGAATTTTGTAAAACAGCTATCATTCTATAATTCGATAATGTACACAGGGGAAAGGTATATTATATAGAGCGACGATTATACTACGTGAATAAAAAAATGTGCAAGGATTAAAGATGATCTTGCCCTTAATGCAATCACTATACGGGTAAAAAATTTAAAATGATTCAATAGACGATTAGCACGATCCCCATGCATCTCGTATTGTGCCCATTGCCATCTGGGAACTTGTTTCAGCCTCAAGTCAGCTAAAAACATAGGTTAAGAGCGTAATATCAACGCAAGAAAACTTACACTATTTGTGACGTTGCACAGTTGAACTGTATTCGTCCGACAGTAGACAATTAAAGGCACGCTTACGATCGAAAATGACACGTAAGTGCCTCGCTTGTTTTTTGTTCCTATGATATTCTTCTACATTTCTGTAAGATTAACTTAATGTGAAAAGGTACTTTGTATTGTAGTTCTGGCATTGTCCGGCGACGTAAACGACCAACAGAATTTTTTTGTAAACATGAACTCTGGGACAAGTTCCCGGATGGAAATGCATGGGCACAATACGAGATGCATTATGGAGATCGTGCAAATGATCTATTGAGCTAACTCATGGACTATTGTATTCTTCTTGTCACTCGGATTAAGGAATATAGGCCAAAATTCTTTCAAGGTCATCGTGGGGTAAAATTTCCAAAACAGTCCGATTTTAATGAAATTAATCCCAATTTAGTCGTACATGTTGTACGGTCATATTATGGCAAAAATGCTTATTCACTCCATCTACAACTACAGCTTTTAAATACTGACCTTATAGGGCACGCGGTTTTTGACCTCCCATAGACCCTGTAGAAACCTGTCATAATGAGCCCTATAACTATGGCAGGAAATTACTTCAACTTTTTAAATATATCCTTTCAGTTTACACAACGAGACGAACAATTTGATACACTTTTGAAAAGAATCGGAGCATCTGAAGCATTCTGAAGCCTTGAACCGTTATTTCCCTATAGTTAACACACGATAAGTCACAGAAACTATACCTTTTATTAGTATTTATTTGAAGACAATTGGACCATTTTAAGATGACCCCAGTACAAACTTTACCCCCTTATTACTCAATAAGCACAAGGGGGACTTATGGGGACTTTCCATATGTTGTTCCTTACAACATTAGGAAACTATCCTGAAAAAAAAAACACTCGATTTACAACCTTTAATTTGACATAACTTTGAACATGACTCTGATTTATGTCTGGGGTTGAAGATTATCAACCGGTGTTGATATCGAGTGTCCGGTGTTTTTCTATTAATCATGGACTAATATCTCTTTCACGTCATAAGTTGTCAAAATTGTGTCGGCACTGCTTAACATTGCTCTAAAAATAAGAGGCCATTTGCATGGGGACCACTTTGCAGTGGTGGGCGGGGCGGTCGACTGCGTCGTCTGAGGGCGGAGTCTCGCGGGCATAAGTTATGGCTCCCATGCTGTTCGGCTTGTATATCAGCGATTTGCCTCAGGCGACATCTAGATGATGTGGCTGCGCCGACGCGTCGAGAAAGACCGTCGCGACGGTCTTCACTGGGGACACGGACTGGGCGGGGCCGGTGGCCGCCGCTGCTGCCTTACATCTAAGCCCCCGGTGGGGGGGGGGGTATCGCCAAATTCAAATCGACCTCGGTGGAGCGCCTCTGTCACGCGGTCCTGCACCGGCCTGTCTTGGAGTGAGGCTGGATCGGCAGCTTACTTGTCGGCAGCATCTCGAGTCGGTGTGTGCGGGGTGTCTTCCGGGGATGACCTCCTGTGCCGCCTTGCTGGATCTTCCTGGTGTGCTGGCGAGTCCACCCTATGCGCCGCCACCCTGGCTCTGGTATGCGGCGCTGCTGGGTCTGCCGCCCCTGCGTGGTGCGGTGGCTCTCACGCAAGGAGGTTGGACGCAGTGCTCAGCGGGGCAGTGAGAGCCATTGCTGGCTGCCTTCGTCCCACTCCGTCTGGGTTTCTGCCGGTGCTTTCGGGCGTGGCACCTGCGGTGCTTCGGAGTTGGCATCGCACACATGGCTGGTGGGCGGGGCTCTGTTGGGTGGCGCTATCGAGGGGTCACGCCGGCTTGGCAGGCGGAGACTGTGTTCTCGTCGACCTTTCTGTCGACACGCTGCTGTAGTCTCCTGCTCTCCATTCGACATCTCGCGGACGTGGAGCACTGCCTGGCTGGGTGCTCGGGGGCCGGACCGGTTCACTGTCACACCTGTGGCAGACCTCCCGCCTGGTGGCAGTCTTCGCGCAGGTGTCTCCGGCCTGCCAGTGTGGCTCTCCGTCGCGGACTGCGGGTCGCGTTCTCGGTGGGTCCTCCGCCTTTCATCCGCCGGTGAAGGTGGACCTCTCGGGCCTCGGCCAGTCGAGAGTGAGCTGGCTCCACCAGCTTCAACATATTTAGCAGCTGCCTCATTCGCAAAAAGAAGATTTATGTCAAATAAAAGCAAGTGAAAGATAAAATTATGCTACCTTTAACAAATGGTGTTTTTAGATATTTGCCTGGTAGCTCTTACCATTACCTTCAATTTCGTGCTCCATCCGTATGATAAGGATACTTGACTAGACGTCACGGTAGTGTTTAGAAAACACGAGTATATTCGCATGTGTCATGCAGAAACATCTTTGCTGGCGTGGTTCTTAACCAGAAGTGCCCCTTAATGACAGTTCAATCCCATTCCGAGCACAAATTTTGTGAAGGGTCTCAAGTTGGATAATGTGCATACGTCACGGGACCATGCAACGTTGCATATAACAGATGATTATTTTGAAGATTTGTCACATTAAGACCGGAAGTTACCTTTAATGACCATTGACCCCATGTTGAGCACAACTTTGGTAAAGGGTCTCAAGCTGCTTTATATGCATGAGTCACGTGACCATGCAACTTTGAATATAGCAGATATGAATTTTTGAAGATTTTCTCATTAAGACCGGAAGTACTCCCTTAAAGGCTGACTCGGAGATTTTGAAATATAATTTTTTTGGTGTAGTAATTAAAAATAGTCATCTAGAACTAAAGATAGTCACCTAAAATGATTAATTCCAAAATTCGAGAAGAATCATGCAGTAAACATATATGCAAAGTATAACAGTGCCATGTGATACCGTGTATAACGGATGTTCCGGATCCGGAATTTTACAGCAAAGTTGTGATTTTCAATATGAAGGACTTCGACTTGAGCTTATTTCACACAGTGATTAATTAATGTATGGACAAGCTTTATGTATATGCAAAAACACGATTTGTTTGAAAGTTGAGTGTGTCCTCATCGGGAAATCTCTGAGTCGGCCTTTAATGACCTTTGACCGCCATGCCGAAGACAAATTTTGTTAAGGGTCTCAAGCTGGTTCATATACATAAGTCACGTGACCATGCAACGCTGCATACAACAGATATTTTTTGAAGATTTTTCACATTAAACCCGGAAGTGCCCTTTAATGACCCCTTAATGACCTCCGATCAAATTTTTTTGTTCACCCCATAGACACCAACTAATATCGAGTCACATGGCGGGTTGTTTGTAGAAGATACGTTTTAAAGAGTTCCGACGAATGCCCCTTTAATTGGCTCACGTGACCTTTGACCCAAATCTGGGTACACCCTAGAAGGTCCTTGGGTCAGTGGTTCTTCTGACGTCTGGTGGTCATAGCATTTATTCTGTGGCAGAAGGAGGATTTCATAGAGTTCCGACGAATGCCCCTTTAATCGGCCAACGTGACCTTTTACCCCAATCTGTGTACACCCCATAGGCGCCTTGGGTTAGTGGTTCTTCTGACAATTTTGGCTGTAATCGGACAAACGGTTTGGCAGAAGAAGGTAAAAAAAGCAAAGCGTCTGGAGAAGGAGAAGGAGGAAACTAAATGGCACAAGCACAATATATTCGCATGTTACACATGCGAATATAGATACTGCACCTGTAATGGCATATTCTTTGCACCGCTAACATGTAAACATTGGTGCCACATCATTTACAATTTGGTTGTTTTTGTGAAAATTGCAATTGATACAACATAGAACTTCACGGGGAACTTCAACATGCCAAACCATTTCACGAGATATTTAAAAAAAAAACATTCGTTGACGTATGACTCATCAATAAAGTTATCCGTGTTTCAGATTAGCGGCCATCTTTGCGGGAAAGTAATCTGGGAACTTTACATTCACCTTCTTTGCACCTCGACCACATTGCATTTGTCTGGGTGAGCGTATTGTTCAACCCCCGAAGATGGCCGCTAATCTGAAACACGGGTATCCTCTATAGTACTCAAAATATATGGTATATCTAAATAACAATACAGAGGCCATTGTATCAACCATACTAAAAGCACAATCTAAGGGAACTAATCGTCAAAATAGTTGAGTTGCATACATTAAGGAACGGATTAATTTTAAACTAAGCTGCTCCTCGAAAATTAAAAATTTTTCTTACTTTTTGTTGTCTCATGAACTTCTGGGCACTTGCTAAAATAGATACGGTCACATTTCGCTCTGAGGAAGATACCTTTATTTCCTCTGAAGTTTGCTGAAATTTACAAGTTAATAACAAAAGAAAAAAGCGAGTAATGTACATGTCATGACGTAGTTGTATTCATTAGTGCTATCATTGTCAGATCATCTTAACTTACCTAACACCCGTACCGCAAGCGCCTAAGAATGAATTGCATGACTTAATCGTAAAATGTAATCAAAATCAAAGATTAACTTTAACAATACTAATATTGCCATTTCCAATTGTCAAATCTTGATCATGGGCTCAAAATCCGTTAGTATGTAAAACGACATGCAAATCTGAGATGACATATATATCGACGATTGCTGTTATAGCCTATACTGACGGAAATAAATGAAAATTCAACATCCCTCACTAATTCAGCAAATGGGCGATAACGTATTTTTACCGTTCCGTATTGATGAACATATTCGTTGACGTATTTCATTCCATCAAGTGCACATTGCATAAATCCGCGATCATTCAATATTCAAGTGTAAATCTCATTTTGTTTCAATGAAATTTACTCTTTTTCAACTTTCAACTGATGTGTCACTGATTCTGGCAAAGTGTGCCATTTTCCACACGCTGATTTTCTTTCTCAGAAACCCGGATTACAAACTTATTAATTGTGGTATTGGCTGTATAACAGGCAGATAAATGAAACGCCGTTATACTCTGAGCCCTGAATGATTATCTATCTCAGTTAATCAATCACTCAATCATCAATCAATCAATCAATCACTTTATTTCCATATATACACTACATCAAATAATATACAAACATACTAATATACAATGCAATATGGGATAAGTCCAAAAGGCCAATGGGCCGCAGGGACTTACCCTGGAAACCCACAAAGTTTCAAAATCAGAAGAACACATTTACAAAAAAAACATACACAGTTGAGGGACAATACACGGACGGTGCTCGGGACAATAATCATAGTAGAACACGTTCAATTATATTTTTGCGAGAAAATTGTTTTTTAAAAGCTGAAAACGGACATGTTTTATGGACTTAGATTGTTTATTTTATTTTCTAAAACGAATTCCAAAGAATGGGGCCGTTTGTACGAACCCATTGGTCCGAAAAAGTTCTTTTTTGTTCTTAGTTAAATTGAGATCATTTACCTGTCTTGTCTGATAGCCATGGATGTCAGAGCGTTTTATAAAATGTTATCAAAGTATTATGCAATTCATTCTGAATATTTGAACATAAACACACCTAGTTCGAGAGAGTACATGTCCTCAAAAATAAGAATATTGTATTTTACAATAAAGGTGGTGTGAATGCTTCTGTAATGACTGTTTAGAAATTGTTCTTATCGCCCATTTTTGGAGTTTGCAAAGTTTATTTAGTAACCACCACAAGTATTTCCCCATATGAGTATTCCATAATTGAGATAAGGGCAAAATGAGAGTACAATAAAGAGTATGTATATACGATCCGAATAAACATGTTTAGTTTGTTCAGGACACCAATATTTCTCGACAATGTTTTGAAACGCAATCGATATGATGTGTTCCAGTGAGGTTTTCGTCTATTAAGACACCTAGAAATTTTGGTATATTTCACATCTTTCCAATATTGATATCTAATTTGACATGCAAAAATCTGGTTTACTTTCACTGACGTCATGTTAGGCGTGCCAAAGTCCATGTATTAGTTTTGCTTCGTTAACTGATAATGTTGTTGCCTTTGAACGTCAATGCTTACTTACTTCATTCATTCACATTCACACACTTATTACAGTACTATCGATGTTTTCATATGCGATATAGAATTGTGGTATCATCGCCAATAATATAAAAATCAAGAACGTGTGGAGAAGTATTAGTTATATCAATTAACATAAATATAAAAGTAAGTGGACCGTAACGGATCCTTGCGGAAACACCACACAATATTTTTAAATCCTGACTCGTACGAATTATAAGAAACGTATTGTTTCTATTACTAAATAATTTCTAAACCATTCTAGTACACAATACATACCACACGAAAATCCATAATGTTCTAATTTACTAATAAGTATATGTGATCGACGTATCCGAAAGCTTTCGATAAATCTAAGAATATCCAACGGTTGTTTTTCATTCTTTCCACTGGCAGTATTTATTTTTCCACCGATTCATATGGCCATATAGTAGAATGAGGGGACTGGACCCGAAAACCAAATTGTTTCATTAAGGATTTCCATGTGTGTTTATATAGTTAATACATCTATCAAATACATGTCTTTCTAGTATTTTCGAAAGCATGGTAAAAGAATAAAAAAACATGGGCGATCAATTTGATAACAATTCCAACATCTCGTTTCTTATAAATTGGTATTCCTTAGCTATTTTAGCTTTTCAGGAACGACCCCAGTCGATATAGATGAATTAAATATTCTGTAAGCGGAGTACTATTTCTTTAGCAACTTTTCTTTATTATAGATTACCACTGTTTTATCATTACCAGCCTCTTGTTTGATTGAATTTCTCACTTATCTTAGTAATATCCCTTTCAACAATTGGTTTCATGTAGCCTACTAACAATGTTTTTGAATCTTTGAGTTATCAAAATAGTTTTTTAAAACCCGTATTTTTTATATTGGATGCAAGCTTTGAACCAATATTTAACAAAGGAACTCATTGCAAGATTAGAAATATCTACAGAGTTTGTGAAAAGGTTGCCTTTGTCATCCTTAACCTTGCTTCTCTAGATTATTTTTTTCCCTCGAAACCAAGAATAATCATTTATTGTTTTCCACGTTAGTTTCATATTATTTTTGCTATTTCAAATTTAAGAAAAAGTGTTTCCCCGCTTGGCTTTACGAATAAGCATATTCAACTTATTTCTGTAGGTTTAAATTTTTGAAGTCTTGGATATACTTTGGGATTGTAGTATTGTTTATACACTGTTTTTTTCTTAGTGGATACTTTCTAATAAACCTCTTGTAATCCAGGGTGATTCGTGTTTCTTCTTTCTTTTTTGTTACTAGTACACTTTTTTAGCGGAAACATTCATATACAGTGTATTAAAGGTTTCAATAAATTTATTATAATCTACATCTGCACTATTGCTATCAATCGAGAATTTCCTGTCCATTGCACATCTGCTAACCTCTTTTTTAATTTTCGAAATATTGGTATTATTGTGAATTCTCTTATATATAACCCTCTTAGTCTTATCAGGGCGTCTGAGTTAAATTATTGCGAGTTTTTAGGATGGTTGGCATAGATCAGTTATGTCGGTAACCAATAATTGTTGATTTTATAATATTTCATCATCGTCAAATATTGTCAATAATTGGTTCAGTAGTCTCAGTAATTCTTGTTGGTTTATATATAGTAGGCATTAATTATAGGAGTAATGAGGTCTAGATAATAGTGGGTGGGTTTTATGGGTATCGACTGTTAGAAGATCAATGTTGAAATCGCCCATATGTGACTTTTGCTTTTTCCTCAGTATTTAGTTTATTTACTAACATGATAATATGGCTTATAAAGTTCTCGATACCAGTCTGTGCTCTACTACAACCATTTCCACTACAACATTTTTAGGCATTGTTTACATTCCATTTCAGCTAAAACCAGGCTTCATAATTTGAGTTTAGCATGGCAGAGGTCTTTTCTTAGTTTTATAATTTAATTTGTCAGAAATATACATACATACGCCACTTTCTCCCGACCAAAAAATGTTCTGTTCGTATACTCAATTTAATACCCGGAAGATGAAATAGTTATTGGGGTTTCTCTTTTAATGGGTTCCTGATAGTCCGATAATGCTAAATCACAGTTCAGTGGTTTAATGCAATTTTTAATTTATCAAGTTTTTTGAAAGACTTCTTATGTTGGCATTTAAAAATTAAAATCTCCACAACTTGCTTGGAGTCCTAGACAAAACTGCTTGGAAGTAAGATATGAGCATTCATGAATGTTATCATTATCATTTTTTATTACTCACTATAATTTTTGTGTGTGGAATTACAATCAAATCTAATGGGTTAAAAACCATTTTGTCTTATTTTTTTGAAGTCCACATCACTTACTTAAAATGTGGGGATCATTTAATAGTTACTCGTCAATCTATATCATAGTTAGAGTCATTGTTCCTTGATTACAGTATGGGCACATCCATTCCCTGGGATTTCTACATCGTAAACGTTTTTGGTGTTTTGATTTCATACATTTCTCATGATTATCTATTACTGTTTTTGCATGAGTATTCTTTTGACATTGTTGATAATTTTAGAGCACATCACACCTAAATTACAACTTCAACAGACAGTCACAAAAAAAAATAACAAAATAGTTCATTCACAAAATCTAAAAAATAATCAATTAAATTACTGTAAAGTCACAAATTGCAAGAGAACCTTACAATGCGAACATACCTAATAGCCTAGTCAGCCCTAATATATAATGAAAATAGTCCGTAGTAAAACCATGTAATCATATTTTGAAACAGTGTGTGAATTTTGGGGATAGTCCCATTTACTTAATTCATTTGATGATATTTACTTGAAACGAAGTAAGGCACTGTTAGACAGCTTTTTAGATTAATAGGAGCCTGGGGGGTAACTGCCGTCTCTTTTGTGAGGAAGGGGAGACGCATCCCAATATTAAGGAACAAAATGTACGGGACATAGAGAAGGATCTATTAATACATTACAACAGAGATTAATATTAAACTGGATGATCCCAACGGTGATAGTGTATCTATTTGATATTCTTAAACAAGCTCATAAGTCGTGGCTGCCATAAGGATCAAAAAACTTGGGTGGACTACTTTCTTAAAATGTTTATATTAAATTATAATTATATGCCTACTCCAATCACCACTCCGTGCATGTCAGGATACATATTTTTAGATTTCGATAACAGTACAGGTAACATGTATGTGACCTTAATTAATTAAAGGTATTTCAGATCCTAGCACCTCGTGTTTTGTTTATGGTTCACAAGACATGTACGAGAAAATTTCATCTCCCGAAAAACCGAATTCAATCAACTCTATATGCACAAATGCTCTACAACACGCAGTTATATAGAAATTTATGAATGTCTTTGAATATTTGTCTTTTTTGTCTTTGTCCATTTGAGGAAACAAAACAAAACTCCGGTTCGACTTCTACAGGTTTTCTTCACCACACACCTACTCCTGTAAATATAAATATTTGTATCACTTGGGTGAATCACTGGAGTACCTTAATTAATCAGTCAACATTTTTTTTTTTTACTTAAAGCTCATAACAGTACATATTTACCATGTGATAAGTTAAACGCATAATATTATTGTTAATGTTATTTGGTCAAAATAGCAAGCTACCATACACTGTTAAAAAAATTGTTTTCCCCAAATTAGGCGCAATGGGACCAGATGCCGGGATCAAAACAGCCAAAACGACATTTTTGACCGTTATTGCACATTTGGAGTCCGTTTCTAAGTGGATGTGCACGTTTTGAGTCCCGTGCAGACGGTCAAAACGACGCTTTTTAATACCATTTCCAACAGTTGTAGATTTTGTATTATATCCTGTGTGGTGCACTGCCCATGCTTTACAAAGCGCGGTCACAGTAATTAATGGATGTTGTATGGGCTATTTTTTATTTTTTTATTTTATTTTTTTTTTAATTTTAATTTTATTTTTGATTTTTTTTTTTTTAGAAAAAAAGAACAACAAAAGGCAATGTCACTAAATAATAGCACATAATAGAAATGACGTACGTATCAAGTGTCCCATAAATTTCTTAGTTAAATCATTTTGTGGTATAGTTGATCAAATTTCTGAATTAAAATCACAAATTTCAAACCATCATTTGATTGATTTTCCTATCCTTAGAGCTTTTACAGTTTAACTCACATAGTTCTGTTTCAAGTGTTCACTTAGTAGGTTTCCAATCACCGTGTCTCTCCTCCTTTACCTTGAATTCAAGCACCACACGCGATCTTCAACTCTTATGCGCGTTATTACATTTGTTTTCCTTGAGTCACGAAGCCTATAAGCAATCTCAAGCCAACGCGCATGTTCACGTTTCATACTTGGAGGAAGATCTTGTTGAACGCGGAATTTTGCTTCCTTTGTTAGTTTCCTCCTACCTCTCCGAAAACAGTTCCATCAAGGCATGTGGACCATATCTGCAAATTAACTGGTCTCGGGGTTGGTAACTTCCTTACAATTTTCCTCTGGCGCGGTTGGAGTCTATGTACTTTAACAGCGGTAGAACCCTTTACGAGCCTCCTCCTGGGATAAACCACATACTCATTTACATACACTTCTGCATAGTCGTAACAGTCCCTCATCCTACTTTCATGAACTCCCTACAAGAGAAGAGTTGTTTTTCTTCATGTATTTCTTTTTCGACGCATGCTGTTTTCCACTTGTTTCAGTTTCTCCTCTTCCATTTCCTTCTGAATTGCTGGTAATAATTTTTACATCGCGGTTCATCAAGTCTTTCAGCGGGACTACTCGTGGCTTTTTTCCCATGTCACATACCTTCTTTTAGGCTACTGATTCACATCTCTTACCTTCCTTATCTACTCCTGATTTTCTGGTTAGTTTGTCTGACATTCACTTCTCATTTCAGTCATTTCATCATGAATAGATAGGCAATAGATGCTTAAGAAGAATCGTACGATGTTGCTTTGTCCTGTTCCAGTTACGGACCGCCGATTCATCGCTTTGTTCATTCTCGATCGATCCATCATCCGTTCCTTGGTATTCCAGTTTTTTGTTATTTTGTTTCGGAACGTGACCCATTTTTCAAATAATTTTTGTAATTTATTGACGAGTTTCCAAAAGATTATGATACAACGATTATTATAGATCAGTTTCTCATGTTAATTTATCAAGAAAAGTAATCGTAGTCGAAATGATCTCAATGTCGGGCTGACTGGCTAAATCGGCGGAGCTAGCTAGCCACACGTCATCCCATCGTGACGTCATCAATATTAATGATCCACGCTATGTTAAATAGTCCAAAAGATTAACAAAATGCGTGCATTGTGATAGAAGATATAACACTTGGCAAACGTCCATAGACCACTTTCCCGAAGGATTTGACACGACATATAATTACCACATGCGAAGGCTCATAAGACAATACCAATCAGCAAGAAAAAAATGAAATTGAGGCTATGGGCTTGCAATTAGGAAAAAACACATTGTTTTCACAACATCGAACATTGGGCGAAAAGACGAAAAGTCCCATGACCTTGAGCTGCATTAACTGTTTGAAAATATTTTTTTGAGATCTACTCGAACAAGACCCAAATTAACATAATTTACCCTAAAAACTGCAGTTTTTTTGGCAATCTGTCATTTATGGGTTGCTCTTAAATCACAGCATTTTCCATAGAAGTGTGTAAAGGAACGGTTAGAACTCCATCGGTGAAATGTATGTTTGTTCAGCACATAAAGGGTTATTATTTTAATGTCACTAATAATTGTGACTTACATTTATATTTGTGTTCACATTATGCAGCAAAAAAAGCAGGGTTCCTTAAGTTTTTAAAAGATTCCCGGCCGAGCTTCATTAGTGGCGGGGGACTAATAACTCATTACTATTGTTTTATATCATGATATCACCTGCTTTATTTTCAAAACTAGTACATGAGACTCACTCACTGCATCAATCTGTATTACATGGACAAATGTTGATTTTATCATAAAATAAATAAAAAAATTAAAAAAATTAAAAAATATCAAATTTTGCAAATATCCAATTGTCGAAGCTTGCAATAACGTTATTAATAAGCTCAATTAGAAATTTGGCATTTTGCGGACGTAGGTTGGCATAACAAGCCTTGTGTGTTACACATTGTGACGTGTATTGGAACCGCTGGTAACAGTGTAGCGTGAGTTTCCACCAGGGCGTAAATACTTGGTTAGTAAATATCGAGGGTTGAGAAATAGAAGGACGTAACTCACACAAAAGGAATATTAAAGAAATATTCTTTAATTCTGCTTTACTACTGCTTTTGAGAAATGTGATGTTTTATATTTTTCTACTAACAAATCGATGCATTTACTCAAACTGGAAACATCATGTTAAAGCTCGATGGACTGGTAGCAAATATTATTAATCTTTAGTAAACAAAGAACAATTTTTAATATGACAGCAGAATTAAAAGAAATTCTTTAATATTTCTTTTAGTGATTGAGTTACTCCTTCTGATTGTCAACCTCGATATTATCATCTTAAATGTATAACTGGCACAAGTAAAATCTGTAATTTAAATATTGCGATTATAGAAATTTATATTATATTTACCAGTTCAAGCGCAATCTCGGCGCAATCAACTCAACACGGCATGAGGTCATAACTAAATTGAGAAATCGCGATGACGGACGTTGGTTTGAATGACGGATGTTTGGAAACGGGCCCGATTTTTATACCCTAATGAAGGATGCAAATACGCTTTAAGTATAGGGAAAATTCAACATCCTCCTATGTCATTACCTAATCCGCCACGTTGCGTAATGTTTTGTTGTAGACAGATAGATGAGTAACTTTTCCAATTTATTATATCCATGTTATCAAGTAAGAATGAATTAAGCTAAATAAATTATCAATTGGTCATGTTGTTTCTTATAAGTCGAAGTTTGATCGTTTGAATCGTATTATGGGATGTTTACCTACTCTTTAGAGTTTAGTCGGTGAGATACGGTCCAAGTATGGCCTGACCGTAAATTTTGTTTGCGACGTGATAGATAAGGGTGTATATAGAATAAGAATCTGCTGGGTGCCACCTGGCATCCTTGGGCGTTCTTAAAAATCCAAGTGGCGTCGCCAAAAGATAATTATCTATTCAACCCTGTATTATCAACTATTTAATTGATAGATATACTATAGGATCCAATGAACAAGTACATTGCACTGGTAACATTAAGTCGGGCTTCAGTCAAAATGGAAGCAAAAATATCGTAAATATTTCCTTCCCTAGAACCCCAAATACATGCGAATAACAAAATAGACATTAGTACTTATAGTTATGTTCTTAGACACATAATGTATTTCTGATACTTTTAAGTTGTAACATGACGTCAATCAGATGGCACCAAAAAACGGGAATAGCGTCAAAAAATAACTTGAACAAAGTTCCTGAATGTTATCTTCAGTATAAATTATAGTTTTATAGTCTTTGTCACAAAATAAGATATCAACATTGATTTTTGTATATTCCTGTGTTTCAGGGTCAATAATCCAATATGGGTAATTACTTTTTTTATACTATCTGTGTTGCAGTGCACCTTGTATTCCAATATACTTTGTTCAAATATGATACTGAATTGATTTTTGGGTCTATACCTATTTGTCAGGTTAACTAGCAATGATGAAATATAGTAATGTTTGTAGTGTTATAACGTCCCCTGACGTCAAAGGTCAGAAAATACGCTCTACTTCCAACAATTAGCCTTGTTAGCACAATAATCCTGAATTTTATATACTGCTTTAATTATGAGGTTAATCAATTGACTGGTTCAAGAACTTGGAATGTCCAAGAACCCAATGACAAGTCAATATGATACACCAATGTTGATTTTCAACTTTTTACAGGTATCAACTAGGTCCAAATAAAAGAAGCGTTCTGTTCAACGATGACAGTGTTCCTAAATTGAGACGTCAAAAACGACAAATGAAAAGGTTAAAAATCCACGGGAAATAAATTCAATGGGAATCTCTTCAGGTACCGGAAGATAACTGTCCAGTGCATTTCAGACGACAGGGTTGTCCCTCGACGACACTAATGCTCGATATGCCTATTATCAAAAGAGTTATACAACAAAGTCGCTTCGCAAATGTCCACCTTAGGACCACAAATGGAACCCTTTAGATGCAAAACTGAAGCTCATTTTCCATCAAATGATGACAGCAGACATGTTCACAGCTCCCAAGCTCCTGTGGTATCCAAAATATATAATCCTTGCCTTATGTACTGCACAGATCTAAATAAACTTTATAAGCTTCACTCGTTTGCTGGCAATCTTTCCAGTGAGCCGATTTATCATGCACAGCAAATGCCCCAATATCTAAAATAGGTATTATCACATCATGCCGAACATGTCTAACGCTGTCAAATTGGGAGCTCTCACATAAATGATATCATCTGCATTGCACCATCTTACATAAATTACATCATGGAATCTACATGATGTTTATTATAGGTCACGGCAGTCCAATATGCGGGCAGAAGAGAAAGAGAACCATGCTAAATCTGTCCTTCACCAGAACATAATGTTAAGCGTGACATTTCCGAAGATGAACCTGATAATGATACATTTTCTAGTCTCGTCGCGGAGGACTTAGAACCACTTAGTAGTTTAGAAAGTGATTTTGAATAACATTATTGACAGGAACAGCGGTCCTTATCGTTAGATCGAGGACCTAGATGGGGGGAGGGGAGGGCACGGCGAGAAAGAGCTCCAGATCTTTGTAATCTGGAAAACGGGTACCTTTAAAAAGAAAAAAAAAGAATGAAAGTCGAGAGGGGGAAGAAGTGAGAGTAGGCTGAGGAGGTGAAGTTAGATTATTGTTTGTTGTGGTTTTTTTCCGTAACTTTAACTGATTGGAAGGTGTCTTCAAACAGATCCTATCTGATTTAAAGTAACTCTCGTAATTGGTATGTAGTCTTTACTGACATCACGTTCTACTCCTTGAATCTCGTCAGGCACTCTATCTTTTCTTGATCAACTTGAAATTCCTCAACTTTCAGCAAAAGGTGTCTTAATATACCAGTTCACAAGGCTGAACTTCGAGTGACCTTGAAATCCATGATTCTCAACAAATCTCCTGTCTTGACGGATTCCCTGTCGAGTTTTTACATTTTCTTGCTGATACTTCTAGGAGATTCTTTTAATTTTTCTTTGATCAAGGTGTCTTGTCGCTTTCTCAGATAAACGGAGTCTAACCTACTCCAAAAAAGATAAACATCCCTATCTTGTTAAGAAATTATCGCACCTATCTCTTTGTGGACTAGCGGTTATAAAACGATTTGAAAAAACTATGGCAATCACCTGAAACTTTTCCTCAATGATCTTAATTATCCATGGGATCCAAAATGGGTTTTTGTAAGGTCGGAATATCGATGTAATATTGTACAATCATTGATTTAAGATTGTTTTCAGAAGCAAAGGATATCCCTGGCACAATTATTTTAGTACATATGATAAAGCATTCGATAGTGTTGAGCGCGATTTTGTTTTTGAGGTTTTCGATCGTTTCATTTCGGGGACAAATTTTATTCGATGCGGTGAAAAACCTAATAACTCTAAGAGAGCTTATGCCATTAATAATGGTTTTCTTACAGCAGTCCGTTAAGTTCGAGGCATTTTCGGGTTGCCCCATCTCTCCTTTTTTGTTCCTTTTCGCAATTGAAATTTAGCAATTGCTATTTCGTAATGAAGAAAGCCATAAAAGGGATTAAAAACCCCTCGTCCTACCAAGGGGGGAGTTCCCCCCCATGTGAACTTTCGCTACGGGCGCTAACAAATGCCAAAAAATCTTTCGCAAAAAGCTTCTAGGTAATCGTTCTTCATCCCTTTGCGGTCATTTAGCGGGAAACAAAAATGTGAAGGTAGCACCTTCACCGGGGTAAGGATATGCCGTCAAAGTCGAAGGGTAAGGGGTGTTGACACCCACGGATATTTTATGGTGCATTTTGGAAATACTTATGCCAGTATGGCTCTAAAACTCTATGGTTAGGGTCAAATAGCCAAACTTAGGACTGTAGCTGTGTAGAACTAAAGTGTGAACCTAACAAACTTACCTTTTTAACTCCTTATAATGAGACAAATACTGGTTGACATTTTAAAAACAATTTGAATAATCACAGATATATGCAAATCATTTCAAAAAATTTTTAACCCTTATTTTACAAAGTTCCACATTTCCCAGCGGTTGCACCCAAAAATTGTGATTGTAGCCACCTTCCACTATAGAAAAACATTTTCAAACCCTCTCCCCAAAAACTCCCCCCCCCCTTGTGACACTAACAGTAGTGTTTTAGCTTGGGCAACTTGAGTGTTAAGTATATAATGTTTTCGAAGTCCATCGTAAGGAAAATAGTTTAGCGCCTGTCGAAAGAAGCACTTCGCGTCCTTGTGTTGCTCGTTAAGCTCCATGATCACCGATGTGGGTTATTAATAGCATCCTCAATGCGCGTTCTCCAATACGCTCACCGTTTCAGGCATTCCGCATCCATGGGTCATTGCATCCCTGGTCCGTTGTATGGGATTCGTTCTGTCGGTCACAACTCATAGTGATTCAAGGCGTAGGAGGGTTTTTTTCTCATTTTAATTACTTGTATAAATTAATTTTTTGTCGTTGGCGTTGGTTGTGGACAAAGTTTACGTGTGGTAGAGGAGCATTCCCCCTCTTCCATCGTATGCTATATTCTACACTTACCTTGCTATGTTACAAAGCTTTTTTAAATTATCTATTATTCCTCGGAACAGGATCCACGCCGTTGAAGGGGTACGTTTCACAAGTTGCTATGGAATATAGGTGCAAGAACCTATGGCGGGCTTGTACTGTAAGCATGCGTAATTACTTTGGTGAGACCAACTTGTTTTCAATGTGATTGAGTTTTGCCTACTTCTCCGGTTTTTGAAAACAGCGAGTGAGTGTGACGTGAACGGAGTGAGAATAAACCTTTTTAATTTTTTTGTATCAAATTGAATCAATCCTGCCACCAATGGGAAACTAAATGCACCACTCGGCTTGTTTTAGGTTTGCATCCGTTTCTTTGTGTACAGTCAAGAATGTGTTGTTTCCTTTTTATTCCAATGTAAAATGTGTTTTACAAAGGGGTTAGTCGGCATTGGCCTTGGCTGCACCAAGTGAAATTTTAAATCAATTGCTATCGTTTTGTTAATGAAGGGTCAGGCGAAATTGTAGTGTTGGTCATGCAGGGTACATTAAATTATTCGAACCAATGGACCAGAGCGGTCGAGTTACTTGATTGTTCTTAAGCCAGTAACTTCTCCTCAAATCTCAATCTCAACGAAAAATAGTTGTTTTACAATCGGGGTATTTCTGGGCATTTTGCCTTGCTATGCACCAAGCCAAATTTTAAAACAATACTATCGAAGTTTAATGAGGGTCAGCGCGAAATGGTTATGTTGGTGTCAAGCAGGGTGGTACATTCAATTATTTCGAACCAATGTTCAATTGATGTAATAGGCCAGTTAACTCTCATTCAAATCTGTTTGGCATACCAGCGTATTTTCTTGGTTCAACGCCCTTTCATATTACTTTATTGTGTGGTATAATGGTCAAAGGATTAGTTATTGATGCCACAGCTGCTACGTCTTGCTTTTCATTAAACTAACTATCGTGTTCGGAAAATGTTTGATTTTTAAATGCGGTGCGCATTCAATGTCTAGGCCATCCATGCCAATGGCGCAGTTTAATTGTTTTATTCACCATTTAGTTGCAAATTGCACACCCATTATACATGAAGTATAACATTCAAAGTTGACTTAATTTAATTGCATGGGGGGGTTGGGATCAGAAACTAGGCGTTATGACCCTTAAGAACCGGTCTATTCATTCCTATGATTCTTATTATTAATCCTAAACAAAATTTTGTCATTGTTAGCCCAAAGGTTGAAAGTCTTTTCCACTAAAAATTGCATTTGTATTCAAAATCTAGCTTTGGGGACTTCAAAATATGGGACATTGGGGCTATTACTTTGTGTGCTAGTAAATGCTTAGATTTTTTTTTGCATGTTCTTCGTCACATTACATTTATTGTGAATCTTCTCTTTTTGTGCCGTTTGTTATTGTTCTAAACAATAAACAAGCGCAAAAATGGGTAGGTTTGCAGACTTTTCCAATTAACGTTGCGCCATCCTTTCTATGGCAAAAGGAGAGATGATTTGATTTGCGTTGGTATAGTTGTAGGCCTACCTTTCTTTTTGGGTACTATTTTTCCAAAAGGAAATGTGCGATTCACACGCTTTTCTAAACTTAAATTCAATATTGATCTCGTTAATGTTTTTTTTTTTTTTTTTAATTAAGTTACGTCGCATCAGGGATTTCCGGCCTATTTAGAGGCGTTTTTGTCATTTAATTTGGTATGCATAAATTTTTCTTTGGTAAGCACAGCTGTTGGTTGTGTTAATAGTCGTGACTGATTCGCCATTTTTTTATCAACTCAGGCAATAGGTCCAAAACAATTTAACTTACATGTTTATGAAGTTTTTGTACTTATTATCGTTTAGGAACTTCAAATGTGAATCAAATGTCTAGGTTTTGTTAAATGCAGCGAAATAGGGATCGATGAATTCAGGCTGAAAACATTCCAATATGGCGACCATGAAGTATGTTTTGTGTATAAGAGTAATTACAAACATAGGCAGCAAATAGCCATGTTGAAGTCATGTAAAAATCATTGTATGATGTAAAATAATTGTTGTAACAATTTCTATAGAGTAAAACAATGAAAACAAAATTATCCTTGTGTAAAAATGGAAATTTTGGAAATTAGCGACTTTTAGGTTAAAAATGCCAATATGCAGCTAGGTCCGGTGCCTAAAACCTGGGATGCATTGCTTTAAAATTTACTATTTTTTTTTTTTTTTTTTAAGTTTCTTATTTTTTTTATGGGGCCTTATGGTAAATTTTGGTACCATGTGGCAAAGTGTGAATGTTTTATTTATGACTTTTTGGGTCAATTCCTCCTCTAATGAATTTTTTGAATGATTTTTGGGGCACGAATTCAATAATTGTGGGCAAATCAATATTAGTTTTTTGGGCGGTTCTCACTGCAGAAATAGTTTGGTGGGCGATATTTATTTCTGTTCGGTCTGAGTGTCATTATAAATTCACCTCTCTGAACCCTTGTTTAAATGATCTCTCTGTAATACCATGTTAATGTTGATTATAAATAATTGTTGTCGTCCAAAATCGTAGGGTTAGGGAATTATCATTCGCTCCATGATCCATGAAGTGGGCTCGTATAGCCTTTGTAATTCTCGTCGATTGTATGTACTCAGCGCTTCCTTTCAAGTATCGTAAAGTTATGTGGGGGTCAATTTATTTTTTAGTGGAATTCTATCAATGATTATTGTGGGCACGATTTAATTAAATTTGGCCAACCGTATTGATTTTTGGGGATTTTCCCGCACATAGACTGGTGGGCACTCATTTTTCTGACTCGGTCCCAGTAGGTCATTTTCATTTCACCTCTTAGTCCTTCGTTTAAATGATTTCAGTAGACCTGATAATTTTGATAAAATTAGTCAAATTAATGAATTGGCATTGTACGAAATCAATTTCCTGTCGTGTCATTATAGCATTATCATGCCTTCGTCCGATGTATGTAAACGCGCCCTTCCATGTACTGCAAAAGCTTTAATAACACTAGTTTTCGACGGTTTTATGCCTTGTCCCTACCCCTGATTATGTTTTTCTGGGCGTGCTTTAAAACAAAAAATAATGTATGCCAGCGTTATTTATAAGGGTCTCATTATAAGAGTTTATAGTCGATCCAAACTGGTCATGCCCGTCTCTCTATAGTTTTATAGATAGGGTATTCCCCCCCCCCCCCCCCCCCACCTCAGGTGTTAATCGGTAGTTAATGGTAAGCCGATCACAATAGGGATTGGCTCGCGTCAAGGTTTAAATTTATGACTAGCGTACCAAGTTAATGTTTGCACATACATTGGCAAACTTTTATTGAAAAACATGGTGTCTAGGCCTTTTGTATCGTTTTTTCAACCCGAATATTTTAGGATTTCTTTTGAACTGTCACCTAAAGTCATGTATAGATCTCTAGCATTGCATTTCACATGCATTCTCCATGGAAAAACGCCTTGCCCGAAGATGTAAAGCAATTATAAACGTGAAATTTATACCAAACTTCCATCTCTCGTTGTTCCACATTTGCGATACCAAAATTGTATCTGAATGTTTTCAATTTTTATTATTCGCAAGGAACGCTCAGGCGTGTATCGGCAGAAGGCGAATCCCACACTGGCCTGGCAGTGATCTTTAGGCTACTCTCATTTAATCCGCGAAGTACATTGCCAAAAATCATGGTTTGTTGTGAAGCTTTATTTTGCCCATGATTGTCAGTACATATTGCTATACCTCCACGCAATTCGGGTGGGGGACTATGAGTTTGGATCGACTATAGTTTCTCCATTCTTATCTCTGTCAGTGTCATGGGAAATTTATTAAAACTGTCATCAATGCCGGATAGCGGTTTATGGATTAGGATTATTTCTTGTCTGTTTCAATATTCAATATTGTGCCAGCCATTTTTATTTGTGGGGGCTTTTTCCTACAATGTAATTGGGTTGCACAATTTTAGGACTATTGCTATATATTTATAAGCATATGGAGCCTCCACAAGAACACCATTCCTGCCTTGTTCTTTCTCTTTTCGGTTCGGGGGGTCGTAACATTTAAGTCCGTACTGGCGCGATCGGAAAAATCGGCTCCTGTTGGTGGCTGTGACTGTGTTGGAGCGATCGAGGGATTGAGCACTCTTACCAAACCTCCATAATGGTCTGCGGATACCGAACTGTACTTTCCAGTGCTTGGTACTTCGACTTTTCGAATGTGCAGTATGTATATATATCGCAGTCTCGCGTTATGAGGAATTGTCATACACATGTATGTTAATTTCCGTCTGAAATATATTAGGTCTAAAACCAAGCATTGAAAAAGGTGCTATTCAAACATGAATACATCCAGTAAATTAAATCATCTTACAATAAGCTCAACTAAAGAGAACTGCAAAAGTAATTAGTAAATGGATTGTAATGTCTATGCATCGTCGGTTTCGGACGTTTTCAGCAGGCCAGAATAGGCAAAAAACCCCTCATCTTAGAACCATTATGCTTCAGAACATTATGTAAATGCAGTTGATCTTAAAATCAAATAGGAAGTGTGTTTACGCCGTTGCGTTTGTTTGCAAAAAATGACTGGTTAATTTGTTGGCTCTTTGTAAATGCATAACAAAATATCATTTAAGGCTAGTTAAGTATGTTGATCATTAGATAAAATTATTCAATTATTGTTTTGGAGCTTTTTCAAAATTTTATTGGTAAAAAGAGGCTATGGCACATTTGATAATTCGCGTTCTCAGCTCTTTCGTATTTTTTTTTTTTTCTTAGGTTTTATTTTACATTAGCCAAACATGGGCTATTTAAGCCAGTCAAATCCATTTTGGGCATACAGTACGGCCTTTAATTAAATGACTGCACGAGTCTTATTTCGGCAGACATCGGCATACCTTGTATGTTCCGTGGGGCCCCGTTTCGTTTGAATATCAATGTGTCGCGTTGGTTTTTTCTTTTGCAATTGCCACGTTTATGGTTTTGGGTTCGGAAAATTTAAAGGTAGGCTTAGGACTTTGGTTATTTTTGGCCTCTTAACCAATGCCCCCTTAATTGGCATGTTAAATTTTGCGGTAAGGTATTCTTCGTTAGCCTTGATGTTCCATGCGTGCAAATGAAGTTTTTGGTTAAATGTGCCACAGTGCCACTTTCAATCTATAAGTTCACCATTAGTTGCTATTTTTTTCATCTGGCATTATTAATGCACGCGATTATTAGATTTTATTGTCAGTTGTACTCTGTTCAATGTCTTGTCATTTGCTTCACGCGGATCAGTCGGTATGGTATTTTTATCGCTATTCCTCTTCCAACTCAAATGGGGAGGGGGAGGGGAGGTGGGTTGGGTTTCTGGTCAAAATTGATCAAACATTTTGTGGGCGGAAATTAAACATTTTGGCACAAGTTACACAAATTGTATAGTTTTCATCTTTCTTTGGATTAAGGGCATATATAAATGTAATATAGGTTTTATTTACGTGATATTAGGCAAAAACATTTGCTGGCAAGAGGGGTCTCTCTTCGGCTCATAAATATGCATACATTTGTGATAGGCCCATTGCTCTAAATTGTTAGGCCATTAAATTAATATTGTACTTAATCATGGTTATATTGAGGACCCAATGTTCTCTTGTTTGAAATCACGGGTTGAAATTCCTGTGTTGCAAATCTGCGATTTTGCTTCGAATCGAATACTTGCAAGGATTTTAGAAACTTGGTATGTGCTTGTGTGGGCGCGCACACTCGCATCGTCGGAGGGATGGTCCAGTGGGACGCCTGCTTGAGATGATTTGCCTACGGTCCGGACGGCCGGAACCTGTGCAGGTTCTGATGCGAGTCTCTGAGTATTTCCAGACTCGCAAGAAACTGGGCTTTATCTTGTAGGATGTCATTGTATTTGTTCCTCCAGCTGTACGAATGCTTGTTTGGATTAAATTATCCTACGCACAATTGATGCGTCTATGCCAGTTTGGTGTCCTTTTCTCATTTTTTCGTCTGGAGCTTTAATACATGTTTCCGAAGTGCCATCGTAAGGCAAACTAGTTTAGCGCCTGTCGAAAGGAAAAGCACTTCGCGTCCTTGGTGTTGCTCGTGAAGCTCCATTGATCGCCCGATGTGGGTTTAGGCAACATAGCATCCTCAATGAGCCTTTCTCAATCATCGCCTCACCTTTTCAGGCCTCCGCACCATCGGGTCATTGCATGACCTTGTTCCTCGTTGTATGGGCTTCGTGTCTGTCGGTCACAACTCCTCAGTGCTTCACGTGCGTAGGATGGTTTTTCTCCGTTCTCATTACTTTCGTATAAATTAGTTTCCCACCCTCCCTCCCATTTCCAGTTTGTGTTATTGCGCTATTTCAAATTTATAATTGGAGGAGTTTTAATTTCTTGGCCAAGTTACTAGGACGCCCGCCTCTCCGCCAAAAAGGCGACCATATGGGTTGTACGTAGACGCAGTTCAAGCAATATGCAATGAGTGCGTGCGTACGCAATGGCAAAGAAAGTGTTGCTCAGGTAGAGTATTTATTAACGTGTGTAATTGTTGTATCATGGTATTCTTTGAGCTGATGCAATAAGTTGCATTGGTTCCCTAGTATTTTTAATGTTTTAAATCTATAGCATTGGCATATATTCCAGCTTTGAAATTAAATATGCTTTTATGTTTTACTATTTTCTTTTTACCATTTTTCCCACTTTTTGGTGCAAGTGGTAGTGGCGGACAAAATGTAAAATTTTGGCAACAAGTTTACACAATTGTATTTGTTTAATTCTTTCTTGGAGTAAGGGCCTATATAACATTGTAATATAGGTTTTATTTACGTGATATTTAGGCCAACATGTTGCTGGCAAGAGGGGGTCTTCTTCGGCTCAATAAATATGCATACATTTGTGTGATAGGCCCCAGTGCTTCTACAATGTTAGGCCATAAATAAATTAGTATAATAATGGTTATATTGAGGAACCAATGTTCTCTTTTTTGAAAACCCGGGTTGAAATCCTGTGTGAAAATCTGCGATTTCTGCTTCGAATCGCCTACTTGCAAGGAATTTAGCACCTTTGTTGTGCCTGTGGTGGCGCGCACACTCGCAGCGTCCGGAGGGATTTGCGTACAGTGGTGGGACGTGCTGGGATGATGCTACGTCCGGACTGCCGGACTGTTGCAGGTTCTGTGCGATCTCCGAGTAGTAATTTTTCCAGACTCTGCAAGACCCTGTGCTTTATCTTGTTGGATGTCATTGTATTTGGTTCCTCCCATCGTACGAAGTGTTGTTGGTTAAATGATCCTACGCAGAACTGATTGCGTCATTGCCAGTTTTGGGTCCTTCAATCTTTTAGTCGGAGCTAATCATGCCAGTTATCTAAACAATTTAGTGCGCAGAAGCAGCAGAGGACCAATTTTTTTTTTCGATTTAGGTGGTGAACATAAGTTAACAAAGGTTGTCATATATCAATTTGTAGATATAGGTCCCAGGAGTCAGGAAATCCATGATGCAAATAAAACTTGTACAACTGAGTTATGGGGGGTCAATTTTACCCCCCTATTTTCAGTATGGAAATGTTGAATACCTGCCCCATGTTGATACATTTGATCTCAAATCTGGGAAGTTGGTCCACTAATATATTTTGACCACAATCTTGACAAACCGAAAACCTTCTAAGTTGATAAATACCTCATCTCCCTCCCCCCCCCCCAAATCTTACCCCCACCCCAATTGCGTTTTGAGATTGGGCTGTCATAACCCAGTGGTTGCACTATTGATCAGAAATTATTAATGCAAGAGCATTGTGATTTGTGGGGTGTGTGGATGTGTGTATATGGTGTGTGTGTGTGTACGGTGTGTGTGTTTTGTGTGGTGTTGTGGGGGGGTTGTGTGAGAGAAATAAACTGATATTTTTACTATACATCTGCTGCGGACATTGTGTCACCGAGACGGTCACGGTGGTCACCTCATTTCTACTCTAATTTTTGTAATAATCTTAGGGAAGGGGCAGTGGTACCAGATTAGTTTCCAGTAAATTTATCTAGGCCATCAATAAATTCATATAGGCCTGCGGTGAATCTTCTTATTTAATAAAATGATTAGTTAAGTAATTATAAGCCTTCCGGTGCAATCTTCTTTATCTAAAGAAATATTTTACCCCACAATGTCCCTCATTCTTCACGCCCTGCCTTCTTCCGCTGGCCTCCTTATTTTGTTTACTAGTTCACCCTAAATTTAGAGGACTTTCTGCGCAACCAGCTATGAAATGACTAGTTAAGAAAAATTGATTACCTACAAGGCGCAAAAACCTCTTTCTAAGACATGATTAATTCCGATAAATTTATCGGCCCTGCAGCGCAACCCGCTTATGTTAGAAAATGATGGGTTCAATAAATTTCTAGCCACGACGAATAAAATTTATTTATAGTCCATCAATAAATCTATAAGCTCGGCGTAAAGCTTATATTTGAGAAATTATTATTTCTGTAATTTATAGGCGTGCCGGATAACATTCTTTAAATAAATGATTAATTCCGAAAATATATAGCCTGTAGCTCAATCCTCATACCTAGAAATAAGTTCAGTAAAATTTCTAGCCCTGCGGGCACAATCTTAGCTACAATGGTTTTCAGTAAATTTATACGCTGCGGCGCAACCTTCTTTGGTTAAGAAATGAATGAGTTCAGTAAAGACATCCTGCAGTGCAATCCTCTTACCTAATAATGATTAGTTCAGGCTGCAGCAGAATTCCTTTAGCTAAGAAATGATTAGTTCAGTAAATCTATAGACCCGTGGCACAATCATTTAGCTAAGAAATGGTTATTCACAATTAAATTAAGAGGTCTGAGGTGCATTCTTTCTTATATGACACATGGTAAATAGGCCTGCGCGTAATCTTTTATAGCTGAAATTATTAGTTAAGTCAAAATTGATACTACAGGCTCATCCTCTTTTGGATATGGTTTAAGTTTTAGTTAAACTTGACCCCTCTTCGTACCAGCCTTTTACGTAAACATGTTTAGGGGGGGGGTTACCACCCCCACGGGAGTTCGTTAAAAAGCATCCCATGCTTATCACAGTGCATATGTACAGTCTTCTTTTCTTTCCATTGCACCAAAACATACCAACATACCTAGTATGGTGTAACCACTGACGTCATAAATTCCACGATCAGCCAAAATTGGCATTTTTCCAACAATAATAGGCTAAAATCCAATTTTGCGCTTTAAAAGGTAGGAATATAGATTTTCTGCGGTTTTCAGCGAAAACATGGCAATTGACTAGTTTAGTTACAAAAACCTAAGAGTTTTTGGAGCCATCCGGGCCAATATTTTTTTAAAAATGTCCCATTACATATTCTGGATGCACACCCCTAATATTACCACTTCCATTTGATGGCAATACCCTAACTCCGGGGGCACCTTCACATTTTTTTTTCGCTTAAAACCGCAAAATGAGTACCCATAAGCATTTTTACAAAAAGCTTTGGCATTTAATTAAAAAAACGAGGCGCCCGAGAACGTTCACTTCGGGTGTTAAAAACCCCCAAATTGTTTAAGACTAGGGTAAAGTTTATCATAGAAGAGGGATATAACCATGATGACATGGTGTCCTTTTGAGTGGTATCAAAATATGAACCCTGCATATTAATTAAAAATGATCTGAAAATCCCAGGGGGATTCTCACTTTTGGTTGGGTAGGGATGTGCGGCGGGTGGTTTGAACCACTAAGCCTACCGCCAAAAAATAACCAACAAATGAACGATTTGCATCGCATGACTATGATACCCAATGCTTGTTCATGAGGTATTGTGGGGTGAAGCTCAGAAGGTGAGGGAGGATAGCTAACTGTTTACATTGTATTTTGAGCCCAATTCTTGGCAAGCCGCACTATTTTTTCACCTTTTCCACTTATTATTATGACCAAAACGCTGGAAATACCAGACAGTAAACCCGTACCGCAGAACAGAACCCTTTGCAACCGCCCGGGCTGAAACTGATAGGTGCGAGAGTGATACCAGTTAATAAACTTTTAGCATCGGTGTGCTGTAGCCAT
This sequence comes from Ophioderma brevispina, assembly GCA_023653785.1. Classification (NCBI taxonomy): domain Eukaryota; kingdom Metazoa; phylum Echinodermata; class Ophiuroidea; order Amphilepidida; family Ophiodermatidae; genus Ophioderma; species Ophioderma brevispina. The sequence continues at coordinate 44,957 of JAMKCH010025920.1, forward strand.
ATGCTATTACTTCTGTAAAAAGACTATTTTTAAAAACACAACGAAAAAATGTGTATTATCAATACTTTAGGAGCGGTGACCTGGCCTAATGCGGGGGGGAGGGGTAACATGGCCGCCAACCTTCAATGGATTGCAACTTTGGTAGTCCATGAATAGTGTAAGTCTTCTAATTCAGGCAGATGGTGCCAAAAAGTACCAGCACTTCACCCTGTAGGTTTACTTCTGTGAAGTCTTATTGACTTACACCTTCGCAATAAGTATAGCAACCAGTTATCATCCTATGTCACTTCTTTTGTTGCCTGGGCCGTGCGAATCCATTTCCTGCGAATCGTTAGGGCCCATAGTATTAAACTCTAACAGGCTACAATTGCCCAGTGTGTAACAGTCAGGACATGCCGACCTATTCCAAGATACCAGGCCCTAACATGGTTTACAAAAAACATTGCTATACCTGTTATTACTTGTTAGTTCATGGCATGGAGGTAGAGAGAAGGAGAAGCTCTTCCGTAATTGCATTACGCAACCCGATTATCCCAAATATCACTTGCAACTCATTGTAAAAGCATAGACCAACAAAGGCCGCTTCTCGGCAGGATTACTCTTTCATGTTCCATGATCTCGCCGACAGAAGGTGGGCACGCTCAGTTGAACAAAATATACCTCGTGCGCAGAAAGGTATATCCCCGCTGCGCGTGGTTTGTTTACATGTGAGAGACGAAAACAAAGAGATTGAGTCGATTACAGCCTAAATCTGAGTATTTCATCCAAAAAATCAGAGATAGCATGTTCCTAGATGATTTGATACATTGATTTTATTTTTGAAAACTTGGATGTTTTGAACGAATCCCATAATTTCGTAAGTATGATATTTTGGAGACGAAATCTAACTTGAATTGAGGAAAGGAAAGAATTCCGTATCAACAATGACACCAACCTTAACGTGCCCGGATTTGCCCGTTTTCTCAATTTTATCCCGAAGTTGGTCATATTTCCGACAGAATTGTAATGAGTTAAAAGATATGGTAAAAAATGGGCATTGTTATGAAAGCACCACATTTGGCAGAGAGGTAGAGAATTAAATGTGGAAACAATTGGATATGGAACCACATGCCAGGTCAATTTCATGTTCCCTAGGAGTCACAAAAGGTCAATTGAGCGTCAAATACAATTAAACAAAACATGCAGAATTAGGTTGTACCACTCTAACACACATCATAAACATCTCATGATCTATTTGAGACATACATTTCGACTTAATCATAGAGGGTCTTCTTCATTTATAGGGACACGAGATTTTATGAGGATACAAATTTGGATAATTGCGCTTTGTGTGTAGAATATCACCGAGGACAATTTCGTAGGTTTATTTGAACAAAGAAAAAACAAAACTAAGTTTTGAACTCCCCTGCTGTCTGATCGGCCCATAAACAAGCATACTCGGTTATCTGTCTGCAACAGAAAATACCAAAACATATATTACATGAAGACGGCTTTACGGCTTATTGTTATTGTCCCCAGTTTGATTTAATATTTGGTAACAATTGTTTAAAAAAATGGGAGGGGGCATATTTGTTGGAAATGTTTCTCTTATCTCTTTAGCTTAATACATTAACATAACCCCCATGAACATTTCATGAAGAGATACAGGGACATAGCTCACTGGGGATACAGTTTGGGGAATTTTCTCACCAAAGCCCACAAAATGAACAATCTGATTTATATATGCTACATTGATAACTGAATTTATTCATCTGTATATTTCCTAAAAACATGAATACTATGAAATAGATTGTTATTAGGCCTACATTGCGGAAATGTGACAACGTACTCGAACGAGATCAATATTAAAGAGACCTGGGGGTGCACATTTGAAAATATTGCGCCCTCAAATTTCAAAATCGATATTTTTGCATGTTGTAAGGCTTTTATATACAAAGAAAGCCCTCACTAATAATTTTTGATTTAATGGATTGAGGTAATCCCTCCCCAAGCTCACTACAAACAGACACTAAGGAGTTAGAGTGACCTGAAGGAATATCCATAGCAAGCACCCTACTATCAACTACTGGTACCCCCCCCCCCCCGAACCAATAATACCTAAGCTACCAAACCCAGTTGATGTAATGGGCCTTTGATTTAATCCCACAGATGTACCCTGTGGAAATAATGATTGGGACACAAAAGGATTTGAATTTTAATTGAGCGACACCATTTGAGAGCTATTAGACACACCTAAACCCATATTTGAACCCAAATGGGAGAGAAGTGGAGCTGAATTCATATTCGTGCTAGCCATAGAGCAATTGTGAAGCGTGTGATTCCTATTCATGTCCACGGTTGTAAACACAGGGTAAGTTGAATTGCCAATGAGAGGAAAAGAATTTAATCCAGAAAAGGGAACATGGCAGCTATTAACCATACTAGCAGATGGTAACTGGCCGATCAACCCCACTGATGAGTTTGAAACGTTACACAAACCTCCCACATTCAAACCCATAGCCCTGCTTGCAACAATGGTATTTGCCAGGCAACCTTGAGCTGTACATGAACTATTAATTGGCCTATTGAAACTTGCACTGACCATGGAGGTAGGAGAGAAGGAGAAAGCTCTTCCGTAATTGCATTACGCAACGCCGATTATCCCAATTATATCACTTGGCAACTCATTGTAAAAGCATAGACCAACAAAGGACGCTTCTCGGCAGGGAGTACTCTTTCATGTTCCATGATCATCGCCGACAGAGCATGGGCACGCTCAGTTGAACAAGATATGACCTGTGCGCAGAAAGGTATATCCCCGATGCGCAGTGGTTTGTTTACATGTGGAGACGAAAACAAAGAGATTGAGTCGATTACAGCCTAAATTCTGAGTATTTCAGTCCAAAAAAATCAGAGATAGCATGTTCCTAAGATGAGTTACATTGATTTTAGTTTTTGAAAACTTGGATGTTTTGAAACGCCGTATTTCTTAAAGTATGATATTTGGAGACGAAATCTAACTTGAATTGGGAAGAAAAATGCCGTATCTAAACAATGACACCAACCTTAACAGTGCCCGGAGTTGCCCGTTTTCTCAATTTGGTCCCGAAGTTGGTCATATTTACCACAGAATTGTAATGTTAGTTAAGCAGATAATGGTAAAAAATGTGCATTTTGTTATGAAAGCATCAAATTTGGCAGAGAGGTAGAGAATTAAATTTGGAAAACAATTGGATATGGAACCACCTGCACAGGTCAAGTTCAATGTCACCTAGAAGTCACAAAAGGTCAATTGAGGTCAAAATACATTAAAACATGCAGAATAAGGTTGTATAACTCTAACACATCATAAACATTCTCATGGATCTATTTGAGACATACATTTCTTCTTCATTTAAAGGGACACGAGATTTTATGAGGATACAAATTTGTATAAATTTGCGCTTTGTTGTAGAATATCAACCGAGGACATTTCGTAGGTTTATTGAACAAAGAAAAGAAAACAAAACACTAAGTTTTGAACTCCCCTGCTGTCCTGATCGGCCCCATAAACAAGCATACTCGGATATCTGTCGGCACAACAGAAAATACCAAAACATATTATTACATGAAGACGGCTTTTACGGCTTATTATCCCTCCAAGTTTGATTTAATATATTGGTAAAATTGTTTAAAAAAACGGGAGGGGCATATTTTGTTGGAAATGTTCTCTTATCTCTTTAAGCTTAATACATTAACATAACCATGAACATTTCATTGAAGAGATGCAGGGACATAGCTCACTGGGGATACGTTTCGGGGAATTTTAATCACCAAAAGCCACAAAATGGAACAATCGGATTTATATATGCTACATTGATAACTGAATTTATTCATCTGTATATTTCCTAAAAACATGAATACTATGAAATAGATTTTGATTAGGCCTACATTGCAAATGACAACGTACTACGAGATCAATATTAAAGAGACACTGGCACATTTGAAAAATAGTGCGCCCTCAAGATTTTTCAAAATCGATATTTTTGCATGGTTGTAAGGCTTTCATATACAAAAGCCCTCACCCGAAATGATTAAGACCAAATCAGCTTCCTTATGGGTAAACAGAACGATTTTATAATTTAACGTCGCCGGCGACGTTAAATTCAGTAGACGACGAAAATGGCGTTTAACACAAGAACGCGCACGCCGTATGCATGTTTCCCACGCTATGCACACTGTTTGATCGGTCTATGACCTTTGTGGCTTTAATATCAGTGAGTACGAGTCAAAAATATTCATGTAATATACACATTTGTTGATTAAAGTTATGGAAAACTTGAAAGTTGACTTACAAATACCTGGATGTCTTTATCCTCATATCATTGTCCCTATCTGTTTTGGGTATGTTATTTTTATGTGTAAAATATATCTCTGTTCTTCCAATGGCCTAGACTATCATTTCAGAGCAAATTGAAGAAATTTAATATATTTTGTGAAAATGTGCCAGTGCCGCTTTAATGCTGAATGCATGTGCATCAACATTGCATCGATGTACATTACGATGCTGTGGTAAATATGGCGATGGGACGTCCATTTTAACAATACTTTGTACACGGATCATGTTGCTTAAAACATGTTATTTTTCCTTCCTGACGTGAAATCGTATATCGCCATTAAAAGGAAGTCTCATTATCGGCACAAATGTGGCAACTTCGGGCAAATTGAAAACGGGCAATTCGGACACTGTGCAATTTGGTGCCAATTGTTTTCGATACGGCTTTCTTCCCACTTCAACTTAGATTTTGTCTCCAAATATACTTTAGAAATACGGCGCTACAAACTTCAAGTTTTTCCAAGCCGAAAAAAGACAGTACGATTAAAACTAGAATCAATGAAATCATATTAGGAACATGCTATCTCTCTTTCTAATAATGGCCCCAAATGATCCGAAATGATCTTGTTTTAACCTTGAAGATTATGGACGGGTGACGTGGTTCCATGTCTAAAAATAATCATACTCGTATTTATTGTAAACATTTATGCCAAGTTTCATGCTTTTAAAGAAATCACAATCCTTACAATATATGTCGCGATCTGCTACTATGTAACATCGATGCAATGTTTGATGCACATGCTATCAGAATCAATATCGATCTCGTGTTGTAATGTTCCAATACACTTAGTTTTCACGAACCTTGTTTACGGGGCGGCGATGAATTCATCGGTCCAAAAGGGAAGTTGGGAAGAGCTTTCTCTCTCTCTACCTCCATGCACTTACTTGACAAAAACTGGACAAAGCCGAAGCAAGAAAAAGAGCGACCCCACAGTGACAGGGCAAATAAGCCCGTAAAGTCGCACTGAAGCTACACACCGCGCCACGCTCGATCTGAAAGCAGAGTAAAATCCTAAAAAATCCCTAACTGAGGGCCAGAATATTGAGTTTAATTATTGGAAGGCCAGAACAAAACTATGTGTGAAGCCGACCCAATTTGTAACCCCTGCTAAATTATTTTGATATTTCTACTCAACTGAACCCACGCTATTGTGGCATTACTCGATCTTGTACATGTACTAGTCGTAGTACCCTGAGCCGACAATAACGATCGATCATTCTTACATCCACACAATGAGTATCACAACATTGAACTCACACCGGGGCATTTTCCCGTCCCCATTCAAACATCGTCCCTGCCAGTCCCTCTGCATGGTATATAACAGCACCAACACGCTGATATTCACCATCATTCTCGATGTTTAGTTGTCTGCTAACGACCACTTGTAGATTTTGTTTCCTCCGTACTGTCAGCCGAATCCGCCGCCATGATATTATTTACTTCGGTGTTTCCTTAGATCGTTGACGCAGATGAACGTCACCTCCATCCATGACCCGGTGCTGAATCTGGTTGCGAGTGGCGTCACTACTACTCGGTACTACTTAGCAGGCAAATTCAGAGAATTCCCGTTTTTTTTCCGCCCGAAATTCCTTTTATTGTTGATAGGCTGCCCAGTACTGGGAACTATAGATACTACTAGGTCCCCACTACCACGCCTATCCCGCTACGACTTCGCCCCGTATCGGTTTATACTACTGGTGGATTTTGTAGAATTAAATTAATGTTCAGTGTAAAAGGTATTTAAATTCAATACTCGGTCAGTCTCGAAATTTCAACGAACAGAATTCGAATCTATGGAAATGTTAAGAAGAAAACCTTACCCACGGCGAAAATCAGAAAATCACGCAATTCCACCATAAGCAAGGATTCCACATACCACAGATAAGAAAGCTATTCAACCGTTATCGAATATCCTATGTTACGCACATTCCAATAGCGTAACTGACGTATTAAGTCCACTGACACAACAGCAAATTCAAAACATTTTGCCACCCTCAAAACATGAGTGCATTTCATCGATAAACTGTATTATACTTCGCACAAAAGTGATGTAATCTACGTTATCCGCGCAGCAAGGACTATTTCTTAAACTCCAAAAATAATTATTATTCAATTAGTAACATTCATGTAGCAATACTATCATAGTACTGGAATTTTACCAGGCGGAAAGCCTCAAATTCATTTGTGGTTTAGAAAATATTGAAGTTCGTTTTTTTGAACCGACCGTTTTAACCTTGTGAACAACGTTATCCGCGTTTCTCCGGAAGTATATATCCCATTCACTTCACAACATAGTATGTCATAGGTCTACTGCCCCTGGCATAAATAGTATTGGAACATTTCGATTTTATTTTATAAACTTAGTGTTATAACTCAAAATTAAGAGAAATTGTAATCGGCGTTATCGTGAACTACGTTATCCAGTAGATTCAATAACCGTCTTTTGGCAAATTGTTTCCAGGTCAGGTTTCTTTTTCCATTTCAATTTATTGGAGAGGTCTACACAAATCAGCTGAGCAGCAGAATTGGAAGATTTACTTATTTATCGTGGGTTTTTTTTTTTTTACCGCAAACTACTCCATGAACATAACAATATATTATTTTAAGATTAAAATTAAAATTATACCATCATGTTCATAGTTCGCAATAATCCACGAAACATTGCGTGCCTACACAACGGTAATACAAAATTAGCCGCATAATTGTGAATGCGTATGCGTACACATGTAATACGAGCTATTAACTTTATTTGATTAGAGGAAGTATCTTTGAAAGATGAAAAGTACTTTGCATGTCAGTCATTACTAAAGTTACATATCGCCATCAAAAGTATTAACTATATCGATCTTTCATCAAAGGTTTTGTAACATTTTCCATAATAAAAAAAAGGATGCGCGCTACTCGCGGAGTGTGATTTTTATGTCATTGCAACTGAAATTACAAAGTAGTTGAAATCCCACTGAGTTACTTTAGGGTTACGTAACTTCCAATTTTCAGCCTGCCAGTCACACTATCTAGGCTCTAGTTTCAAAGGTGCATTTCCTTATCCTAGCACCTCATTTCCCAAGGAAAGGTTATTTCCAAAACTTCAGGTGATTCTGACGGTGCGTTTTGATGTTATGAGCAGATGTTTGTATCACGAGTGGGCATATGACCACTTTTTCAACAAAAATATAATTATATATTATTATTTTTCCTTTGCCAATATTTATAGAATATACAAAAGCATCTGTGTGTAAGTTTCTGACAAAATAGGTTGAGATGGACATTGCTTTTTGAAGTTATGTCTAAAATTGCCCAAATTCCCCATTGACTTTACATGCAAAATTTAAAATCCATGGACATGATGGAACCATAAAAAAATTAACATTACATCAAAATTCTTGCCAGAATCGTTTTGAGCAGCCAAAATGGCCGTAGAATCTACTTGTTTAAATAGAGATTTGAAAAATAAGTGTTTATTTGCCCACTCCTACCATCTTGACCATAGGCCACAGTGTTGCAATTTCTGTCCGTTTGCTTACAGAAATACAAAAATTACGAATTTCTCCCAGAGTATATCGAATTTACACGTAAGATTAGGTACACCTAATTTACTTATGCCATCGGTTCCGATGATAAGTATAAACATGGGGACGAGGCTATGGATAACGAAATGCCCCTTTAAATGTTAAAAATGTGAACGAGTCACAAAATAATGTTGTTTACTTGTCGAGTTTAATAAGAAATAAAAAAAAAAAAAAAAAAAAAAAGGGGGGGGGGGGGTGGTTCCCCCCTAGTGAACTTCGCTCCGGTGCGCTAAAATGCTAAAAACTTTCGTAAAAGCTTCTAGGTAATCGTTTTTCATCCTTTCCGGTCATTTTAGCGAAAAAAATGTGAAGGTAGCACCTTCACCGGGGTTAGGGTATACCGTCAAAGTCGAAGGGTAGGGGGGTGGTTGCCACCCAAGGATATTTTATGGTGCATTTTTGAAAATATTATGCACAGTATGGCTCTAAAACTCAACTCTATGTTTATGTAAAACTAGCCAAATGCCATCATTTAGAGCTGAAAACCGCATGAAAATCCGATATTCCTGCGATTTTTAGCGCAAAATTGGATTTTCGCCTATTTTCGGTCGAAAATGCCAATTTTGCCGACTCGCGGACTTGATGACGTCATTGTGACGCCATACTAGGTATGTTGGTACTTATTTTGGTATCAATGGAAAGAGGAGGACCATAGCTATGCATTGGTATCACAATCATAAGCATCGGGTGCTTTATAACAAATTCTCGAGGGGAGGGGGTTGGTAACCACCACCCCCTTGGTAACCGTGTTACAAAAAAGGCCTTGGTAAACGAGGGTTAATCATAATTTTGGTAAAGAAAAGCAAAAATGCCCGTTTTATGGAGTATGCGTATCAGGAAATAAAGCTGATTTGGCTTATATGACTGTCAGCCTCGACCAACCACTAAGTCCAACCTAGTGCGACTTATAATAGCATTATAAACTGGTATTTTTTTAGCAAACACTAGTACACCATATTATGTCGTTTAACCCTAACACAGCTAAATACTCCACCAAAACTCACTGTGTTCATGACACAAAAGTCCAGAAAGTAGCGGTGAGGTCATCAAACCAAGACTCCTAGGCAAAACTAAATCGCTGGCCGTAGCGTGCTATCTCCGCGTCATGGGGCTTTTGCCCGAAGGGCCCTGGGTTCGAATCCCACCCAATTTGGCGACTTTTCTTGTTCCCCTCTTTCCTCACTCCTTCAGTTCCTCCTCCCGGGAGATCGTCAGGGTTAGGGTTATGGTTAATAAGGTTTTCGGGCAATAACAAGGAGTTACAATCTGCAGACCTTGTTTTTAATGGGTGAATTTCCAAAAATGAGTTAATTTAAAGCATAATGGCACATTTTTGAAGAGCGCCCCCAATTTTCCAAATTTGATATTTGGGCACAGTTACGTTTTGGTAATTGTCTAGGAACTATACCTGCGAACGAGAATGCTAAAAATGCGTATTATATAAATAAGCGATTTTGTAATGAGATTTGGAGATCCCAGGTTGGGACTTAACGGCAGAGCGTGAAATGCTAACTTTACATGTCCGTCCCTATGAATAGTGCCATCTCGAGAAAATAACCTCTAACTTGACTTGGCCGAAACAATAACACAACTCCTGGATGAGCGTAGACCCTCATGTGGCGCTATTCCCGCAATTTCAACCACATTGGAAGGCCGTTTGCCAGCAGCCGTTGAATTATAATTATCGGAGATCTCCGATCATAATTCTTCTATTAAAACTCCTTCGTTTGTGGACACATAACATTTTTCGATCTTAACCATTCACGGTATTGTTTTACTAGCCAGTTACCAATGCACACCGTGTAAAAATCTCAATTTTTTTGAAAAATGGGAGCGCTTTTCGCTATCTTATTTTATTGAAATAAACTGAGTTGCCCCAGCATTTCTCACCGAGAACCGGAAGTTGTGTTTCTAAAAAAACAACAGGATTTCCTTCGAAATCGGAATTCCAAACAGAATTCCCAAAACAATATCATTCATATTCGTGTCAGCTTACATTTCTTACGTTGATCGCGAGAGGGAAGTCCTCAACAACAATTTACGTGTCCTGTGTTTTCTTTTGAAAGTACGCACCGCACCGAACAGGATGACCTTTAGTTCACATGCGCACAAAAAGGTAAGCCCTCACGGCAATAAGGAAATAAATACTTGCAGAAATTGCATTTTATCGGGTTGTAGTTTGAAAATTGTGAATGCATTTTCATAGGTCATCAGACATTAGGTCAAGATATTTTTGCGGGATAACTCTTTTTGTTGTTGCGAGGGTAAGTGAAATTCCGGCTATGGATAATGTTGTTAAACACGCTCATAACGCTTTAATTGTCCAGCATTTCCCGATACGCATATAGCAAACACTACAATTCACCTTGCTTAACAAAAATGTACTACTGGATATGCAACACCAGACATACACAACAGGCGTGTACTCACAATACATATCAATTCACAATCATACAAATATCAAATGCTCTCTCAAACAAACACAAACACATCAACTGCCACATCCACATACAGACACTCAGTACTAGTACTGATCGTGTTTATGTTAGGTATATATACAGCCTAAAGCATACATCACATACTTCATCAGTACATGTAACTCAACATACAAGCATAATAGCTTATTCACAACTAAGAACGCCCTTAAACCTCGCGCATCCAAAGGCATACACGAAATACTATAGTCTTTTAATATTAAAATATGCAAAGTTTATTTTAAAAATGTTATATTTTATATAATATTTAATATTAATAATATTAAGCTCTTTGTGAGTTTGTTTAATAATCCATACATTGAATGTATCCATTATTTTATATCTGTATTTGCTGTTTGGGATGAATCATATAACAACACACGACAACGTAAGTGTACAAGATCAACCTTAACCACGTACAATACATGTACACTAAAAACCAAAGATACCATGCACAGTCACATACCCCACAAAAGATAATTCAGCGAATTGGTAGCCATATATCTATGATATAATCCACCCTTTTCGTCTCGGATGCATGTAGTCTAGCAGATTCCATGGTTCCCATGCACCCCCTCACAACTAAATTCTAACATGATTCGTAGATATTGCTAAAAATCAGGTTAGAATTGAGTGTTAAGGGGTGTCATGGAACCCATGTAATCTGCTAGACTACATTGGTTACCCGGTTTGTATATCTAAGTGAACCCATATTGTTATTTCAACATTCTATATAAAAAATGAAACAACTGATGTACTAGAACCCGCTAACAATAGGACCATTTTTTGTCTCTAGACTACATTTCTACTTCGTCTTCTAACCGAGAATTTTGCATTTTTGAGATATAATTTTAAATTTGTGGCTTTCTCTCTGACGTTTAGAATTTGTCACCTCCAGGTAAAATTTCACTTTTTTTTCTGGATTTTCTTACTGGAATTAATTTCTGCGCTGTTGTGATATAGCCTATGTAGTGTGTGTGTGTGTGGTGTGAACTTGTTATGAGATACTTAGTCCTTAGAACAAATTCCTCGGATAGAACAAAGGTCCTCGAAGTAGAGTAGGTCTCGGAAGTAGAACAAAGGTCCTCGGAAGTAGAACAAAGGTCCCTCGAAGTCGAACAAATGTCATCGGAATTATAACAAACGGTCCTCGGAAGTAGAACAAAGGTCCTCCGAATAGAAACAAATTCTTCGGAGTAGAACAAGTCTTCGGAAGTAGAATAAAGGTCCTCGGAAATAGAACCAAGGTCCTCGAAGTTAGACAAGGTCCTCGAAGTAGACAAAGGTCGCGACGTAGAACAAAGGTCCTCGGAAGTATAATAAAGGGTCGCTCGGAATTAGATAACGGTCCCTCGGAAGTAGAACAAAGGTCCTCGGAAGTAGAACAAAGGGCCTCAGAAGTATTATCCGGTTTGGCTTCCGACGAGGACGCGGTTCGGTTGGGAATCCTCGGAATTCAGTATAGGTCATACAAAAAGTGTGTGGTGTCATGTTTGCTGTGTGTATGTGTACCCAGTGAATGAATTTGAATTACAGAAATACACCCATTGAAAGTGACAGAAACACTAAAGGTAAAAAAAAATAGGGGTTGAAAAAACACTATGTTATCGTGAATATATCCCATAAACACCGTGTGATGTTGTGTTGTTGTTACTTGTTGTTGTGTTCTGTTGTGTGTCGCCTTCTTCTCTTGGCAATACTTGTTTGTAATTTTACACTGTCCATTTTTTAAAAAAGTCACAAAAAAAGAAATGCGATTAAATTCTACTCCTATTAAGTTTGTTGTTGCTGTTTCAGGTCCGCTCTTGCAGTTCGAAGATGGACGTTATGAACAGCGACCGTGTATAATTTTGAAGTTTCCAAGGTGGAAATAATCCTCGACCAAGCGATTCAGTTTTGATTGCTCCTCCTGTTTCTCGGTTGTTTGATTATCCAAGTATGTCTAAGGAACAAATAATTTCACTGAAGCATGACAATCAGAATACACCAAAGTGCGAGGCAATTGATGAGAAGGAAAATTCGGTTGGCATTTCGCTATCAGTTTCGGGTAGTTTGATGAATTTGCGGAATTAAGGGGATACATGCAAGATCTAACCATGAAATAGAGGTAAAAATGGCATTTTCACTTTTAAATAATTAGAAAAAGTGAAATTTTATCTTTCAAATGCTTTTTCCCCATTCAAATCCGATTTTGCGTTACGAAATGGTGCTCAATTAAAATGAAACAGTACAGGCAAACTTAAACCGAATTTGTAATTTTCCTATCCTTTTACATGTATTTAATTTCTTATGTATTTTATTGTTTTTGAGATGTAATTTTTACTATTTTTACATGTTTCAGCTAATTAAAGGCATTTTACCTGTCTTTTCATAGATTTGGAGTGTTTATCAATTTTTTACTATTTTATAACATTAAGTTCTTTTAAAAATAATCATTTTACTAGATTTTAAGCAAAAATAGCATTTTCAGATTTAAAATGGCTATTTCTGCCAGTTAGTGATTTCGCGTCATTTTAACTTTGCGCGCAACTTTTTTGTACTGTTAGACATCAGAGCTGCATGAAATTTGGCATGGATATTGTGGTTATCTAGTTCTAAATCCAAATGAAAAGATTTTTCTAAAATTGTGTTTAGTTTTTGAAAAAGATCCAATTTTCCCGCCAAAATGTTAATTTTTGGCGGGAAAATGAGTTTTTATGGTTTTTGTGAGCTTTTTAACCTACTGTGTTCTATTTTTTTTTAGGAAAAGCTCTTAATTTGAGTAAAAAGGTAGGTATACCCTATGTCTATACCAAATTTCATGCATTTCTGATAATTAGAAGTTTAAACAAAACTGCGCGCAAAGTCATATGTTTTAAGGTGTTTCAAAATCTAATATGGCCGCCGTTACCATAGCAACAGTTTCCGCAGATTTATTTTTCAACCAAAACCAAAACAAAAAAAGGGTCCGTTAGGAAAAGTTGTTTAAAGTTTCACAGTGTGTGCAGGGGCGGCGCCAAGGTGTGGCAAGAGAGTAACTGCCTCCAAAATTTAGGAAAAACAGGTTTTAAAGCAATAAATTGCGTAAAAATAAGGATTTATAACCTAAATGAGTTAATCGAGTAATGTTTTGCCCCTCCTATGATTTTAACCCCTGGCGCTTAACAATTTCGGAATTTTAGTATTAGCCCCAGGTTACATTAGTACAGGAAAATAAAACAAAATTATGGTGTGACCTCAAAATAATTGCAACAGAAACGATTTTGGTGTTGTTATACTTAGAAATGATGAAAGAATAACATACCAAAAGTCTAGAAGTATAAGTAGCGGAGAACATGTATTTGCAATGAGGCAAGGTTTGTACAGGGGGAAATGTAAAGTAGGTATAATTGTACTGAAATTTAAACCAACATTTTGGCCATGTCCTAAGGATTAAAATAGGTATAGTTTGCCCTATATGTGGGCTATAGTTTAATAGTTATAGGGCAATAAAGGTTCAAGGTCATCCTGGGGTAACATCTTCAGAATGCTCCAATTCTTTTCAAAATGGTCCCAAATTCTTCATATAGTCCCAAAGGACTTGCCCCAAAAGACTATAATACTTGCACTCATTTCACCATTGGTCATTTAACTAGAGGTCAAAATGTAACAATGGTGTACATATCCTATGGGGTCATTTATGCTTACCATCTAATTTACATACTAAAATGGCAAATGCAGGGCAAATATGCATTTTATGTTCTAGGATATGACCAGACAAAACAATTTGAGACTAGTTTCGTCAAAATCGGAGCACTCTGAAAGCATTACCCCAGGATGACCTTGAACCGTTACGAGCCTATAATCCTGAAAATAATGACCGTAGATATGGCAAACTTTACCTTTTTTAATCCTCATGACCAGATGAATAAGTTGATGTAGGTTTCAAAACAATTAGACCTATTTTGCTTTTGACCCCTGTACAAAATTTACCCCCTATTTTTTACATGTTCCCCATTGTTGATTTTCTAGACTTTTGACACATTATTCTGTGACAATTTAGAAGTATGATGACACAAAAATGTTTCTGTTGCAATTTATTAGGCCCCAACAATACATTCACCTGTCAATGATCCCTGTGCAATCGCTAAACATGGATCGATTGACAGCTGAATGTATTGTAGTCCTGGAATGTATGCATCTTGTCCACCAACATGTCTGGTGGCTGACGTCATATTGAATACGGTCTATACAGAAAAGTCAACAATACGTGCAGACGTGGTTGTATTGGGCGAATTTGTGCCAAAAAATGTCCAAAGCGCAACACTTTTAAACAGAGATCGCTTTCCGAACGAAGTGCAATAAATATGCCACTTGTTGCTAATGATTGTACTCTCTGGTATAGTCGAGAACAAAGCTGGTATAAATTATTGCGCATCTCTCTTTAGAAAGGCTAAAAGTAAATTCACCACATATTACAATACAAATCAAGAACAAATGCTTGACTCCCCGCTTATCCATTATAACGGTCAACAGCGTGTTTAGAGTGTAAGATAGATTTTGAGTCGGAGCCAAAGAAACGCTGAGCCAAACAGAAATGGTTTTTGGTGATTTGATGAAGGAAATACTAAAAGGTTAATCTTATAAGTTCATGCCATGCCATATATTAGGGCATCTTCATGTTTTCTTACTCTATGTAAGCTTTCCAAGATAAGGGAACTGCATTTTATAAGAATTTGCCACTCAAATTGCAGTTATTATATCAGTGATAGTCTTCATAATCTTCAGAAGTTAGTAACGACATTAACAACCCATTTCGTACACAGAAAATCCGACAACTTCCTTGCCACAACCTACTGAATCGGCAACGACAATGGAATGGACAAACACACAAATTTCTACCACAGGTACATAGAGATTGCTTACCGCTGTTGTTAAATTGACTATAAATTCTCTTTTCATTGCAGATTTTTTTCTAACAGCTTTTTTTTAAATCTTACATGGGATAAAGTGCAAGTTATGCCTCTAGTAAAATTTGCATGAATATAATACAATATACTCAACAAATATAACCACAATCTTTATTTGATCACAAGGATTAAAGACATACAGTCAAACGACTGTATCTCTCTCACTCTCCCCTCTCTCTCTCCCTCTCTCTCTCCCTCTGTCAATCTTGTGTACTAATTTAATTAGCTCTGACAACTTATTGTGAGTGCAAACAAAGTCATAACTGATATTTTTATCGAAATTTCGATTCTATGCGCATAATTATTTTCAAATTGTAAATGTCGGTAATTTGCTGAGTAAATTGATCTTGCCAATTAAAACAAACAACAACGCACATTTTTTTAAGATCGCTCTCAATTTGAAAAGTTGCATGTTTGTGTTGTACTTTGAGTAGTACCTATACTTGCAATGGTAATGCTCAAAATGCGTATTTTTCATAAAAGAATCGCTTTTGCAATTATAATTGGGATCTCTCCCTTGTAATTTAATGTGGAGCTGGAAAAAACGTCAAATTTCTGTCCGTCTGTCCGTCCAGTGATGAAATAGTGCCACCTCATGAAAACCTCCGAACTTGAGTGTTTCTAAAAAACCTCAAAGGAACAACTAATTGATGATCGTAAGACACATACATGGGCTATTTCCGGGCTATTCGTATTGAGGTCGTTTTCCATGCAGCAAGCCGGTGAATTATTTCGGGAAATCTCCGTATAAAATTATACTAATTACAATGTCGGAATATAGACATGTCCGAGCTTTACCATTCACAGTATAGTTTACCTGCCAGTTTCCCAATGCAATGGTGCAAAAATCTCAAATGTTAAGAAAATTGAGGGCGGCTCTTCAAGAAATGTGCTGTTTTGCTTTAAAATTGTATATACGACTGTTTTGCCCCAAAGTTGAAAGATGAGGGTTGAACCGTACCTGCACAGTTTACAAGCTTTATGATTGATCATTTTGTACAACCGCTAGAAACATTGGTTAACATTTTAACCAATATGTATTAACAGGTAAATTTTTACCCATTTGTTGGGTAGTGGGTATATTATTTTAGCATTTTATTGGTCAAATTCTGACCACTGTTGGGTAAAATATGCCCAAATCATAGCCTATATTACCCAACAAATTGGTAATTTCCCAACGACCCCACGTTGTGCTGTTCCAACCTTTTAATACATTTGTGTACAATTTTAAAAACCAAACCGTTCTGAGAGTGTTGTATCAGTCCTTCTTTTGAGTTAGGACTTTTGTTATTCAAGCACTTACAATTTTCGTCGAATTTCGCTGTGCACCCAATCAAACCTAACGCGTAATTCATCATTGTATAAGAAAACAGTAAAGGTGGTCCCATACCGCTGGACGTAGGGGCGGTGGGTGCTAGAGAACCCGACCATTTCTAGAGGCAATCATATGAAGGGTGGTGCCATCTCCTCTCCCTTTGCCACCTTCCCCCCGCCTTCCCCAACTTAAATAGAGGCAGGTCCCCATTTCGCGTTTGAATAACATGGGTAGAAATTTTCCATTCTGTGGTCCGAGTAGGATTCGAACTTCAACACCAAGGTCGAACGCTCTTACCACTGCATTCAAAACTCTGTCATTGATATCGGAAAGGCGGGTTGTCTCGCGCCACTAGTCCTCACCTGCTTTCTAATCGCGATCACTGGAACCTTTGTAGTGAAATTTTGTTCATAAATTATGTACATGAGGTGTCAAAACTAAAATGTTCTCATACCCCTGGCCAATAAGTATAATAAGCATTTTCTCTTTTGCTTACTGTAACCTTTTATAATTTGCTATTTTTCATAATCATGCAAATAAGCTCATTAAATATGCGTAGCTGTCAACCAGCGACACAGTCGCATGAAACATCCAAATTTCATATGTGGAGGCTCCATCCTCATAGCATACAAATACTACATGGTAGAGGGAAAAGTGCACGTTGTTTTCCCCTAAGTACTCTGGCTACGAGTCTATCACCCCGAACCCAAGGGTGAAGGGGTGATAGACCCGTTGTCAGTATCTTATATATATATACATATACATATATATCTATATATATATATATATATTATCTATATCTATATATATAATTATATATATATATTATATAAATTATATATTATATATTATTTTAATTTCTCTGCTTTGGGTCCGGTTTGTTTTGTTTACTTTACTTCTATATTCCTTTTTATTTTTATTTTTTCTGTATTTTTCTCTCCTCTGGCATCCTCCTCTTCTCTATCTTTCTCTTACTATTTTTGTCCATTATTATTCTCTCTTGTTTCTATCTCTTCTCTAGTTTTACCTATCATTCCTTCTCGCTCTCTCGATCTCTCTCTCGATCACAGATCTGTCTGGCTGTCTCTCTCTCCCCCTCTCTCCCCCCCTCTCTCTCCCCCTCTCTCTCCCTCTCACTCTCTCTCCTCTTCTGCTCTCTTCCGTCTCTGTTTCTTCTTCGTCTTCTCTTTTTCTGTATGGCATTTCTCCCCTCCTTACAAATTACATTTCTTCCCCTTCTCCCCCTCGGTCCTGCTTTCTTTATTTCCTTCTCTTCCTTCTCTGCTTTTAGGTTGACCCCGAATCCGGCGGACAATAAAAACTTCTACACCAAAAACCGTTTGTTTTGTACATTTTCCCCCTCTCTTCTGGCTCTTGCTCAGGGGGGCGTACGGGCGATCACGCGAATCATAATATTCTTAAAGTATTATTATTCTTATTCTATAGTAGTAGAGTAAGCTAGTTCTCATATCTATAAACAGTTTATAACTGTAGTTACTATAATAACTCCATGTTTATACTATTTTGGGGGAAAATTACTACTCACATCAATTTCTAAGTCCATTTCCCCTATGACCTTTAACAGGGGGAGGAAACAGAGAGTAGAGGAAACGTTAAAGTACCTTAGCGCTGGTCATTAACTGAACACTGTTAAAATGTGTTCTTTAAAAAAAAAAAACGCATATTTGACTGTCAGCCGGGACTCGAAACGTACAAATAACTTTAAAAAGGGATCGAAACGTGCAAATGACCGTAAAAGCGTCATTTTAACGTTTGAGTCCCAGCTGCCCGTTAAACGGGCCGTTATTTTTAATGCACATTTAACAGTGTAATTATAATAAAATGGCACTGGTTACGTGCCCATACATGATTGCCACTTCACTTTTCTACCCTCTAAAAATAAATCTTATAAATAGCATGTTTCTAATATCACTGGCCAAAATGGAGTAAATTTTAATATCAATATAAAAACACTTATTTCCACACACAGAAACCGTGTCAAGTACAGCTGAATCACCAAAGACGCCGAAAGGTAGGTACAGATTTCAAATTATAACAATGATGACCAAAGCCTAAAACTCAGAAATGACACTCCTAGGGGCGTCTTGACCCCCGCAATTACGGCCGTCCGGTAAGTACGTATATCCTGTTTCTAAAATTGAAAAAAAAGTTGGCGTAAATTGAAACCAGCGTTTTGAAAATTCTCAAGACTGGAATAATACCGAAAGGCATTGTGGGAAAAAGGGATGCGGCCCGTAGCGATTGCGTGTTCACTTTTCCGTGTTTGCGATCACCGAAGTACCCGACAAAAACGTTCAATTTTCTCGCTAGGTTCTATAGGTTCAGACCCAATTACGATATATATTCAAAACAAAACATAGTATTGTTTGTTTGTTTGTTTTTATTTTGTAATACCAGCATGAAAGTACAATAACATTGCAAATAATATAAAGCAATAGAAAAAGTACACTAACAAATATGCAAACCAGTAATATTATAAAACTGGCACATGTAAAAAGTACTTACAAAGCCATACTTGGATGAAAACACACTGACACCAAAGCTGACAAAACCAGGATAGCCCATCAAGCCTGCCAACAAACACTGAAGGAAGCTTATTTCCAATGGGGTCCTAATAAACGAAAGCAAAGGCTGTGAGTGAAGTGCAGGGAACTAAAAAATAACGATAAAAAGAGAAGAAAAAGCCAACCCAGGTCAACCCTCTGATGCAAAAATCTCCATAGAACCCCTTCGTTTTCCGGAGATATTTGAGATTTAGTTTCAAACGTTAATCTCTCGCGCAGTACTAATTTAGATAATATCTTTCGCAGTCTGTGACACAGACTACACACTTTCTGGACCGCCGTACCCCGCAATAGAGTTATGGTTACCTCTTGAAATTGAGGAGTTGGGGTACACATATTGAATTTTCATCAAGAGTTCGAGCAGGAGCAGAATATTATTATTATTATTATTATTATTATATAGTAGTAGTAGTAGTATTCTCATATTTATACAGTGTATAACTTGGAAAGGCATTTATACCATGTAGTTACTATAATAACTCCATGTTTATACTATTTTGGGGAAAAGCTACTCACATCAATATTCTAAGTGCATTTCCCGTGACCTTTAACAAACAACAAACAAAGAGTACAGGAAACTGTAAAGTACCTTAGCGCTGGTCATTTAATGAAACACTGTTAAAAATGTTCTTTAAAAAAACGTCATTTTGACTGTCAGCCGGGACTCGAAACGTACAAATAACTGTAAAAGGGGACTGGAAACGTGCAAATAATGGTAAAAAATGTCTTTTTAACTGTTGTGAGTCCCAGCTGCCCTTCAAAACGCCTTATCTTAATGCACATTTTTAACAGTATATAATAAAATTCCAATGTTACGTGTGCCCATACATGATTGCCACTTCAATTTTCTACCCTCTAAAAAATAAATCTTACAAACAGCATGTTTCTAATGTCACTGGCCAAAATGGAGTAAATTTTAATATCAATATAAAAACACTTATTTCCACACACAAACCGTGTCAAGTACAGCTGAATCACCAAAGACGCCGAAAGGTAGGTTAGGGTTTCAAATTATAACAATGATGACCAAAGCCTAAAACTCAGAAATGGTTACCTCTTGAAATTGAGGAGTTGTGGTACACATATTGAATTTTGATCAAGAGTTCGAGCAGGAGCAGAATATCATAAGGGCCTATAAAGAATTCGTTCATACCCCCTACAGAAAAGGTTTAACACCGCTAGTAGTTATTATATACCCTCTAGGTCACTGCTGGGTAGTTAGTACTCTCAAATTGTGGTGTCACGTTTTCAATAGGGCCAGTTTATGGTTAGACAGGGGTAAAAAAAATTAAAATGTTCAAATCATGTTGAAATATATGCCATATTGTCCGTCTAGTCATAAGGTTTCCAAAAATGTATAGTTTGTACCACTTACGATCATTGGTTTTGGAGGTATAAGGTACAAATGACTAAAATGATAAAAAAAAGGTCAATTTCATTTGGTACAGGGGTCAACATTGAAAGTTATACTTGGTCAACATTGAAAGTTACACTTATTATATTTTTAAATACTTGCAAATTATTGCCCGAGGAAAGAGGACTCCCAAAAAGTATAGTTTTGGTTATGTTAAATATTTACTTACAGAGATAAAGGTCAATGAAAGCCAATGCCAATTGGACTATGTTGCCCTATGACCTATTTTGTTACATAACATGATAACTATGCATTGCAGACGCTGCAAACTATTCCTTATTTTGACACAATAAGCTAGATAAACAATTTGATTCATTTTAACAACATTGGGGCAACTTCTGATTTTGACCCCTGTACAAATAGAAATTGGTCTTTTTTTTGACAATTTTAGCCATTTTACCCTATAACTCCAAAAGCAATGGTCATAGATGGTAAAAACTATACATTTTTGAAATCCTTATGACTAGACGGACAATATGGCATACATTTCAACATGATTGGAGCATTTTAACAGTTTGACCCCTTTGTAACCTTAAATTGGCCTCTATTGAAAAAGTGACACCACAATTTGAGAGTACTAACTACCTAGCATTGATATAGAGGGTCCATACTAACTACCAAAGGTGTTAAACCTTTTCTGTAGTGGGGAGTGAACGATAATGTTTGACCTAGATCCATACTGCCGCTCTATTAAACCAATGAAGACGCGACGTCAAATTGAGGATTTAAACACAGAATCAAAATGATCAAAACTTTGATTCAATTGCTCCAAAGTATGTAAAAAAATGAAAATTATTTTGGTGAGCTCCCCCTGACGGATCTATTTTAGAGTGCATATTGCCCCAAATAACCAGTCAATTATAAAGAAAGAAGGAGATCGTAGTGCGACTCTCGAGTGCTAAGAGGGTATAAATAAGAAGCGGCCCTGGCATATTTTTCAAAAATATAAATTTCTCAATGATAGTCTTGGCCTTGCCAAAGAACACATATATTTTACACATAAAATAAAACATACCCCAAAACAGAGAGAGGAATTAATAAGAGGCTAAGACATTAAGGTAATTTGTAGGCTACTTAAAGTTGGCCTAATTTCATCAACAAATGTGTATTTTAAAATCGTATGATACCCATATAGGCACTGATTTGGCATGATCATCATTATTTCATGCGAGGGCATAAGTTTTTAGCTTTTACACCCATGCAAAAATGTCAATTTTGAAAAAACATGAGGGCGCACTATTTTTCAAATATGCCAGTGTTTCTTTAAAGGCAGCATATGAACAACATGTTTGTGGTCTTACTATTTTTAAAAATAATATGTATCATTTGGACAAATGAAAAACTCTTGACTTGCTTTAAAGGAGCATTGTGATCCACAACACGCCCCCCGCCTTACCTCAAAAGTGGGATTTTAATATCATTCTGAACCGTAGCCTTAGTATCATGTGTAGTTAAATCTCGTGGCAAATTCTGTCGTATCGGTAAGAAATTCGCAATTTTGTATTTTCTGTCCGTAAACACGGACAGGAAATGATAACACAGTGGCTATGGGAAGCTATGATGACCAATCGTATTCCCCAAAGACCAGTTTTGCCCAATCAAGGTATATAACGTCGCTAAAAGCTTCTTTACTCAACAAATTAGTATTTTATTGTTGAATAATGAGTTGTGAGTATGAGGATGATTCTATAAATTGTATTCTAATAACCTCCACTAACTTTCTCAAAACACTATGGATGATTTTTGAATAAAAGGAAAAATATTATCCACGATTCGTTTCCATCTGCAACATACTTCATCTGCAAGCGTCGGGCCATTCCATACGCACTGGATACATATAAACATCGCGATACGAGAAAGGCCTGTTAGTTAGGCTTACAAGATTCATTGCTAACTGATAACAGGCTTGTTTTATTAGATATTATTATGTTTTTCAACGTTTTCTGTCCATCTTTTTATGCTGTTTTTATCCGATGGATACCAGAAGGAGAAAACCTGGGCATTTTTTGTAGAAAGCAAAAATAATAATGGCCACCATTTTTAGACTTCCTTGTTAAAACATTACTTGTGACACATTAACATCTGAAATCAAGTATTCAATGAATTCAATATGGCCGAAAAAGTGTCTGATCGTGATCTTACTTTTGACTGCAGGGTTGGTAAACTTAGGATCTAATCTGGTGTTTAGACATTCAAGAAATAATAAGAAACATAGAAATATTTTATACTTCATTATTTAACATCTCAATTGGTCTTCCGATAAGTCTGCCCTGTACCGGATCAGATTCGTAGGACAACTGGTCTAGAAACGTTGAGAAAAATAAATATAAAAGTCACATGGTCTGTAACCTGCCCCAACCAAAGCTGGTGTACTACTGTAATTTTCATGATAGTACAACATTCATACATATCTCTCTCTCTTTTGCTCGCGCTCTCCCATGCTGTCTTTCTCTCTTCCCTCTTCAGTGGCGTAACCAGTGCGCGGAGGGTGGGGGAAGCTGTAGAGAAAAAGAAAAAAAAGAGGGAATAAGAGAAAAGAGAAAAGAGGGAGAAAAAAGATGGAAGAGGGGAGAAGGGCAAGGTGAAAGGAGAGTAGAAAGAACAGAAAAAGAGGGAACGCAAAGAATAGATAAAATAAAGAAAAAGAGGGGAAGAAAAAGAAAAACCCAGGAGCTTCTGGAGGCAAGAAAGAGAGGCAAAGGGGAGAGGTGGGAATCGAAAAAAAACAAAGGGGATAAAAACTCCCAGCATCGCCAGCCCTACCGCCTCAAAGGACAGAACTACTCCTTAAAGAAATACCCTAAACTCAATTTCCATCCCTACCCTCCCTCCCTCTATTTTGATTATTTTAAGAATTTAGGTGGTTTTCGTGGAAACTCCATTAAGAGCTGGAAAAAGACAATTGTTCATCTTTGTCCAACAAAAAGTGGACAATTTGTTTACCTTCCCTTGTCCAAGAAATTATCATACAAAAAAGTAGTATCCTAAGCTTTTTAAAATAACGAAATGGATTTTATAGAAACATTTCGTGATCCACAGGTTTCCTCACCCTCTTCCCCAAACAAGTTGAGATGTTTAAATCATCATGAAACGTTAGCTCTAGTATTAAATGTGGGCCGAATATAGGTTTTTTCCGGTGATTTCGGAAAAATGTGGCATTGATATTTTGTAAAAATATTTAAAATTACAGTCGCGCTATTTTTAGAATAACGGTATATTCTGGTTTCAATTTCACCAAAGCTAACATTCGATTTAATTTTTTTTTTTCATGAATTAAGTGAATGATCATACGGCTTCATTTTATGAGATTACAGATATGTGATTAGGCGGGTAAAATTCAAGGGTAATTGACATGACTAAATCGAATATTCGGTTTTTTTAATTTATAGCCATTGACACAATTACGAATGCGACAATCAATAATTTGAAACATCTTGGGACAATTCTCAGTGTGTGTTTTTTAAAAACTGTCACTTCCGTTTATGTTTCCCCGGGGGGGGGACTTGTATCAAAGGTGGTATGATGAGTGAACAAGAAAAACGCGTAAAAAGGGTCTATTTTTTCCAACAGGCGCTGTACGCGCGTACATTTGATTAGTTTGGTGTGACAAAACAGCACAAAATATGGAAAAAAAAAAAGGGTAATGTTCTTTCTAACCCTGAAACTTGTGATGATACGCGAGATCAAAATATTGGAAGTAAAGCAACAGGAGCAAAGCCAGGATAATAAGTGAATTATATTATCAACACAATGCACATGCATTTAACATTAACATTAACAATAATAAAAAAAAGACAAAAATGCTTGTTTTAGGGTTGTTTTTTTTAGCGGTGGAAATACTTGTTTAGGGGTGCATTCGGAACAGTCCATTGTTCACGCATCATATCACCCTTTGATGACTGGCCCCCGGTGTTTTTCTTGAATTGTTGAGTTGACGGAAAGACGGGGCATGCGAGACATGTGGGGGAAACGATTTTTGTCAAGAATTTTGTTATAGTTGAAGACTTTTTAGTTTTTTGTCTTTACAGAAGTAATGACTTATGTTAGAGTTCTACTGTCTTATCCATTAAAAGTATAAAAATACGGTGCCATTTACAGTAAAATTCAAGCAGCAATTCTGCCAACAAAAATCCATCAAAAGACATCTTTACAGGCTCATTCAAAATTGTTACAGTTGTTACGCGCCCGACGAAAGACATCAATGGAGTTATGGTATGATGGATATGAAAAAAAAAATGCGGCGGAAAAAGCCGGCGGGTGACCATAGTGAATTCAATGAACCGAAATGAAAAATAAAACATAATTGTGCGTGTTCGTTCAAAATTATGGAGTAAGAGATGACATTGTAATAACCTGCCTTTTCGTTTTGCACTGATTTGAAAGTCAAAAAACAGGGTTTCGAAATGTCATTCGTTACCATTGGAATTGCCCATTAAATAAATAAATCGGAAACACTCTGTGGGCTGTTGTTCAACACTGTATCGTTAATAGGACTAACTACAGGGTGGATAACAAAAACACTTGACCCTGATTGTTCCGCCATTTTGAATTCTAGTAAGTAATAATTATTTAACATATGTGGAATCATCTGAAAAAGCTGGGTCATATCTTAATTTACTTCAAAGATCATTCAATCGGTTAGGAGAGACCGAGCTACAGTCGTTTGAATCAAGTAGCGGTTTTATGGCTCTGTCCACGGATTGACATTGAAATGAACGGAGGTCAGCGAAGGGAAGGAAAATCCGTGTTCCAGAAGAAAGAAAACCAGGGCTATTTATTCCTGCAATTTCTTGATTGAAAGGCTGTAGCTCGGCCTATACTTAACGATTGGATGATCTTTGCAGCCAATTAAAGATAATGAAATAAGCTTCTCGCAGATACCACATATGTTTTTTAGATATTATTATTTTACAAATTCAAAAATGGCGGACAAAATCAGGGGTCAAGTTTTTTTTTTACTCACCCTGTATAAAAACTCACCAAAGACACATTGTGGTCAGGTTGCGAGTAGTTGTGCTAGTCGGGCATTTGTAGAACTAGTCTTTGTCTCCAAAAGAAGCCCTCCAAAATTTGTCCACCGACCATGGCAGGATCGCCGGAGGCACGTATCGAGGGCGAAGCCATCGGATGGCGTAGCGAGGCGTCTTTGGGCTATAGGATACTTTGTGCAAGCATAAAGTGTCAAAGTAATATGTGCTCATCATATGGGGAAGTGTACATACTAATTGAGCTTGATCGTGCAAATTATCTATCAACAATTTCTTTATCCACAATACGAAAGTCCGACAGTAATATAAAAGCATGCCGCCAGGAGGCGGGTAGTAGTTTCTATTTGTCTGTCTGCAAGACATTCCATACGGCGACCTTACTGGCATTGCCCAATCAGTTATGGAAGATTTATCCCGGAAAAAAATAAAGAAAAACAAAACACAAAATGCAGCGGAAAAGGCGATACACAGGAGATCTGAATATGAGGGGGGGCGCGCTCGCTATAAAAATCACATCGTATACAGGGATGTAGCAAATACAGCACGTCTCAAAAAAAATGGTACAATCAGAAAAAAAATTGGTTAAATATGAAATTTTCATAAGAGTCACTTAATTGGTATAATATTAAAGAACAAAGACCAGCTTTCCAATGGGTGTTGTTTCATCTTATTTGCTCTTGTCAATCACGAGATATAATCAATGAGGCGATTACAAAATCGATTTGTGACCACTTTTATGCTGGCTAGTGTTGCTTCGCCCCAGTTATGCATGCTGTTTGGAAGCTCACAAAAGATTGCAATTGACAGAGAACACAACCAGATTAAAGTAAAACAAAAGAAGTCAGTTTTGACGACACAATGTTTTAATAATCAAAATAATTCAGTTTCAATGATACATATCTTCTTTTTCATTAATAATAAGCACAAGACAAATATTCATTGGCACGGCCAATGACATGCGAACTTTGAATTTGATTTACAAAATTGGTAGCTTTGTTAAAATCTGCCAGAAGGAATGTAATGCAACCAAATAAACACTCCAAATCCAAAGAAAAAATGGTTTTAAAAGTATTCCACTATCTTGTGCAGTTTACTAATTGTTGAAGTTCAACAAAAATGTATTTGGAAGCAATGTATCAAAGTGTTGGTAGGAATTTGCGTTTCATTGATACTTCAGACCATAAAAACTCTCTCCTCAGGTTGCTGTACGCAGCTGTACGCTCATGGTCTCTTTCTAATTATAACAAACAACTATAGGTCGAATGTTATTCACGTGTATCTTAAAGCCAGCACTTACTGGACATAATTTCAACCATTACGTAGCTGTTTTCGTATCTTTTAGAGTTTCTTTATGAAGTTAATCCCGGTTAAAGATTTTTCTATCTGTTCAAGTGTGAATAACTATGTTTTACCCAAATCGCTTCACCGTTTTCACTCAACCAGAAAGTGGCAGCAAACTCGATTTTTGTGTTCCGCAGTAACTGGAGTTATCTCTCGCTTGAAACCAAGCAAATGAGATGACAAAAAAGTCATGGAAAGGGAAAAGGGCCTTGGTATTTGCTCTGTAATGTGATGTACCAAAACGACTTACTTTGTGGAGATATAATATGAACCAAAAATCGGTTTTTGATTGTACCATTTTTTTTGAGGGAAGGCTGTAGTTGATGATGAAAGGCTAAGGTGGAAACTGATGATGGAGGCATAGCACATGCAGGGATTTGGAGAAAATCAAGTTTTGTGCTTGGTGAGTGAATTCTCGGTATTGTAAAGGCTATGATTTTTAGTTTGGTAGAGGGATAATGATCACTGCTTCGAATAATTCTGCCTTTGGGCTCTGGCCTATTTTTTTTTTCTTTTTTAATATGATCTGTGACAATATTTGTATCGGATGGTTGACCAAATAAATTAAGTGGGGTATAGCGCTGGCAATGAACAAGGCTACGCCAATTGGAACCCAAGGCCTCTGGGTTGTTCCCGGTTAACTTCTTTAGACTGTAGCACAAACACGCTTATTTCGTGATTACATAATAAAAACGAGGCGAGTTGGAGGACGCTGTTTCGCAACCACGAAAGTCAAAAGATTCAAAATACTAACAATGATAGAAGAGTAGGCACTACTACGTGTCATCAACCTCGTCATAGCAACTACGAACATACACAGGCCCACGCATTTTTGAAGCCATATTGAAAATCTGCAAAAAATATCCCAGCAATGTTTGCGACGGCACTTTCTGAAAAACCACATACCGGCGATATTCTTGTATGCCTGAGGATCATTGTATAACCGAGAGTCGCTTGGCGAAACCAAGTGCATTTTCCCACGCTGTAAGGTTTACGTATAATGGGCTTGGGCGGTAACATTTAAGCGTCCGCCAGTAAGCTCGTTGAAGATGGCCGTCGGCCTCTAGCCTTTTATTAATATTTCTCTTGGAATTGGACATAGTGATACAAACGTTTTTTCAGAAATTTTGGGAATTCAACTGCTCTCAAGGATATCAAGTGAGCATGGTGAGCCATAAATTCAACAAAAGGTGATAAAATCACGAAATGCACCATTAACATGTTTGCTATTTTTAAGGAGCAAGAAGAACAGTCTGGTCATAGCATGCTATGGTAATTTACTCGACTCTACCCTTGTATTTGTCAGGAAAAACATCATCTGGATGTCCAAATTGCGGCTGGCTTGTGGTTCTCTTTTTGATTCCTGTATTAAGTACTGGCTGGATGGTGTTGGCGTGAACAAATAAAAGTTCATATTGAAAGGTAAATGCCTCATCACTTTACATCTTCATATTTATTCGTTTTTATAATGGGGTAAATGTACTTAGTCGTTTGGTTGGTTAATTAGTTAGTTGTTTAGTTAGTTCATTAGTTATAGTATATTTCAAATTCAGTAAGACTTCTTGCATATTTTCATGAGGTGGATATTGATGTAAGGGTTAAATCCATGGCGATGTAGAGACTAGGCCTTTGTTGCCATTACAAAATATAGTGTAGTCACGGTACAGAGTAGCTGCATAGAATTGGCTCTCTGGAAACTGATGAATTAAGTTCTTACAAAATGGAAAGTTAATGACAAAAGACTAATGCCATGGTTGGCCGGGATGGCAAGGAACTTATAATCTGCTTGCGCTAATAATGTTCTATAATGTTGTGTGGCCAAATAAAAACTTAGTTGCGTTATGTGTGTATTGATATTATGAATTCATTCTTCTATTGGAGACTGTGTAAAAATGCACAAAACATGGTACTTTTGGTACGTATGATCGACTCTATAAGCTCTGTACTACAATATTTCTATGTTTTCTTATTTTTTAGAGTTTAATAACATGTGTATGCTTATTTGTCACAAACCTTCCAAAGAAAAGAAATACCCATGGTTGCTTTGCATGAATGGCGCGCGAAAATGGTCGAATCCTGAAAATCCCTTGATTTTGAGATTTGGAAGATTTGTGAATTTTATACGTCTAAATAGCTCTCAGTTAGACGTCACTATGACGTCATATTTAAAATTTGATATGTTTGTACTTTACTTGAAGAAAGGACATTAGTATGTAGCGACACACTGATACCAAACAGATCTGTTGTCCCTAATTACGAAAGTAGAAAAAATCTTGGTGGACGAGGGATAATAGCAAAAAATAACTATGAGAATTCGTACAGATTTGTCCTTTAGAAGCTATTGCTGCCTAATTTAAAAATATTTTGCATCTTTCGGGTGAATCTGATAGTATGGCTTAAGTGTATAGGAGTCTACGTGGACCCAACATTGTTTTTGCGCGGACCCGTTTTTAACGACTAAATTTTTTTTTCCCCAAAATCTTATGTAATTGCATATTGATCATTGGGGATATTTGGTGAAAAAAAAATCAAATCGACCATGGCGTTTTATGTAATTAGCATAAATAAGCATTTAGGTGGTGGCCCTATTCAAAACTTGTTTTGCCCCTTAAATAGTTTTAGGGGGGACTGCGTGATCACTGTGTCTAGACTAGTCACATGGCACCAAAACCGTGACATTGAGCACGATTGGTATTTTGCACTGTATGTCGGGAACGCATACAATGTAATGTATGGTTGGCAGTTTAAAAGAGTTATTAATATGAAAAGAAATGCCCATCTGCAGCTGGCTTTCCCATTATTGACGATAGTCGTGTCCACACGGTCGCGACCATGGATGAAAGAGATAAGAAGAAACCACAAACGACCCACTTGACGTGTGAATGAATCTATCTGCCGCCCCTATAATTGCAATTGTTATTCATATTCTTCAAGTGGCCCTTCCGAGGATAATCCTATTCGATTTTCTCGCTCGGGAAATATCAGTTCGTGCTGCGAAAGTAAATACTCAAACATAAGCCTGTAAAGAAATTGGAGGTCCCCCATGAGAGAGAGAGTGGCTAGCTACCATAGCAACATGTACGAATAAACCGTGACCTTGTATAGAGCATTTGGGGTACAGTGCTGAAACAAACGACGTGCATAAGCCCTCATGGGCGAACAAATAGACAAAGGGTGGTAGGAAATCAGTCCGCGGACACCGTAGTTTATGATACCGGCTTCCATGGAAACCGATTAACACCGACCGGGGGCGGTTCTTGGATTTTGGTCGCCCGAACCATTGCTCGTTCCGAAAAAAAGGACTAGTGCAAATCAATTCAAATTAATTCAAGTTCTAGTCCCGATGCAGGGGTACAGATTCAGTTGTGATTGTGATGTGTTCAATGATACAAATAGGAAAAAATTTGACCCTAAACATATAGCAAAATAACCATAAGTGTGTATTGTTTCCTTGAAGTAGCACAAGTGTCATTTTTACAATTGTATTTTGGCGATTTTAAAGGTGTATCTTTTTTCAGTATTGAGAACAGGTCCCGCAAGGGGTCAGTCTCACTGCAAATCACCTTCAATCTTCAATCAATTTTATTGTTCATCATAGAATACAGCTAAAAATCTGATAATAGAATTATGTTAATTCAAACAGTACAGTTGAAAAAAATGTTGATACCACTAGAACTATAAGAGAATGCATTTTTTTTTAGATAATGAGGAAGATTATGATGCGTGGAAGTAGTAGTAATTGGAGTAAAAATTTATTCAAGCTTCAGAGATTACTCTCTTCTTCAGGATCAACATAGTAAAGTAAGTACTTAGACTTGTCCATAATTGATGGATGGCCACCCAACAAACTTGCCGTCACAGAGGGGCGTTGTTATTGCACTCGTTGTTATTTGACTGTGTAAAATGCCAAAAACATTTGGACTTTTGGTACGATGATGCTACCTATAAGCATATTTACTGACAATATTTCTATTGTTTCTTATTTTTTAGAGTAATAAACATGGGATGCTTATTTTGTCACCCAACTTGCCAAAGAAAACCAATGTGGCTGGAGAATGGCGCGCGAAAAATGGTCAACTGAAATCCTTGAATTTTGGAGATTTGGGATTTTATACCGTTATAAATAGCTTCTCAGTATGACGTCACTTGACGTCATATGTTAAAAATTTGAGATGTTTGTACTTTACTGAGAAATGACATATGTAGCTACAACCTGATACCAAACAAGATAATGTTGCCCTTAATTACGAAAAGTAGAAAAACTCTTGGTTGGACGGGGATAATGCAAAAAATAAACTTATGAGAATTCTACAGATTGGTCCTTATAAGCTTAGCTGCAATTTCAAATATTTTGAATCTTTCGGGTGAATCACTGATCGTGTCTTTAAGTGTATAGGAGTCACGTGGACACAACATGTTTTTTGCGCGCCACTTGTTTTTTTAACGCTAAATGATTTTTCCCAAAAATCTTATGTAATTGAATTGATTAATTTGGGCATATTTTGGTTGAAAAAAAAATCCAATCGACCACCGTGGCGTTTTATGCTAATTAGCATAAATAAGCATTTTGGTGGCGGTTCTATTCAAAACTTGTTTGCCCTTAAAATCGTAATTTAGGGGGACTGCGTGACCTCACGTGTGTCTAGAGTTCGTAAAACATGGCACAAAACACGTGACATTTTGCAGTACGATGGTTATATTTTGCACTGTATGTCGGGAAAAACGCATACAATGTAATGTAGGTTGGCATGTTTAAAGAGTTATCTACATTGAAAGAAATGCCATAGCAGCTGGCCTTTCCCATATGAACATATGTCGTGTCCACACGGTTCGGGAACCATGAAGAAAGAGATAAGAAGGAACCCACAAAGACCCCACTTGACGTCTTGAATGATCTATCTGCACGCCCCAAATTGCAATTGTTATTCATAGTCTCTCAAGTGGCCCTTCCGAGGATAATACTATTCAGATTTCTCGCTCGAGAACATTCTCAGTTCGTGCTGCGAAGTAAATACTCAAACATAAGCCTGTAAAGAAATTGAGTGTCCCCCATGAGAGAGTGTCCTAGCTACCATAGCAACATGTACGGAATAAACCGTGACCTTGTATACGAAGCCATTTGGGTACAGTGCTGAAACAAACGATGCATACAGCACTCAATGGCGAACACAATAGACAAATGGGTGGTAGGACACTCAGTCACGCGGACACCGTAGTTTATGATACCGGCTTCCATGGAAACCGATCAACACGCCCGGGGGGTTCTTGGATTTTGGTCGCGAACCCATGCTCGTTCCGAAAAAAAGGGACTAGCTGCAAATCAAATTCAAATTAATCAAGTTCTAGTCCCGCTGCAGGGGTACACATTCAGTTGTGATTGTGACTGGTTCAATGATACAAATAGGAAAAATTAACCTAAACATATCAGCAAAATAACCCTAAGTGTGTATTGTTTCCTTGAAGTAGCACAAGTGTCATTTTTCATGTATATTGGCTATTTTAAATGTGTATCTTTTTTCATGTATTGAGAACAGGTCCCGCAAGGGGTACAGTCTCACTGCAAATTACCTTCAATCTTCAATCAATTTTATTTGTTCATCATAGAATACAGCAAAAAAATATGATAAATAATTATGTAAATAATACAGTACAGTGAAAAATTAATTGTTACAATATTAATCAAAATATTTTGCATACAAGTAAAGATTTTTATAATACATTATAAGTGGAATTTCAAAATTGAGTTTATAACTGGGATAATACTAATGGAAAATATATTTAAAATAGCACTGTAAGGGTGTCATATAATTACTGCTGTAGCGTTAGGTGTATATTTTCACTGAAAGCTAGTATAATTTCACCAAAGCTGGTCCAATTAGGGGCTGGGTATATTCTAACTGAAAATTGGTCCTGTTAGGGGTCACTTAAAGAACCCCTGGAACGAGCATGGGTGCCCAACGAAAATCCAAGACGGGTCCCCCGAGTCCAACGTTCAAATTTAGTCAAACTTGCATCCTTTATTTCTCACACTGGGCAGTCTTGGGCAGTAAAGCTGAACGCATAACGATGTACATTAACTTCTTATATAACGAAAACAACAGCAAATACACACCGGAGACAGCCGGAAGGAGTTGTAATATGCAATATAATATTCTACAGCATTGATTGCTCGCCTATCATCGATTGCGGCAGACGGATTATGATCAAAGGGTGGTTGTTGAATCCCTTCCTTTTGTGCGGGTAAATGGATAAACAGATTAAAAGCGGATTGTGGAAGTCGTCGTGGTTCCTTCTTATCTCTTTCTTCCATGGTCGGACTTAAAGCAATATTAGCATATTCTTTTGAAGAGCGCCCCCAATTTTTCACCAAAAAATTAGATTTTTACACGGTTGCATTGGTAACTGGCCAGCAAACCATACCTGTGAATGGTTAAGCTCGAAAATGTCTGTGTGTCACAAACGAAGGAATTTTGTAATTAGAATAATTATTATCGGGATCCCGATAATAATTCAACGGCTGCTGGAAACGGCCTTCTAATGTGAAATAGCCCGGAAATAGCGCCATGTACGTGTGTCTACGCTCATCCATTAGTTGTTTTATTGGTTCAGGAAAGCCAAGTTAGAGGTTATCTTCTCGAGGTGGCACTATTTCATCATGGACGGACATAAACGTAGCATTTCCAGCTCTGCCGTTAAGTCCAATCTGGGATCCAAATTCTAATTACAAAATCGCTTATTTTATGATAAATACGCATTTCTTAGCATTCTTGTTCGCAGGCATAGTTTCTTAGACAATTACAAACGTAACTGTGCCCAAATATCATTTTTTGAAAATTGGGGGCGTTCTTCAAAAATGTGCCATTATTGCTTTAAGTCACTTATTACCGGTGTGAAAGCAGATATAGTCCGGCGGGAGCCACAGTCCGGGGCTCTATAGACGATAACGGAATAAAGCGTGAAACTAATGTTGCGTGAAGAGTTAACTGAATCGATTGCCCTATTGTTCACCATTGTTCCCGGACTATGAGTACGCCGGACAATGATTACTTCTACACACTTTTGCTTTATTGTTGTCCTCGCTCACAGGTGCCTCTGTCATTTCATGGACCCCATTGGAAATAAGTTGGAAAATTCAGTCGACTTAATGGGTTATCCTGGCTAATTGACTGTTGTACGTATGTGCTAGTGGCTTATTTGATTTTGTTTTGTATATCTGTAATTTTATTTTGTCGATTTGCCGAATAACAAACAAACAAACAAACCGGTGTGAAAGCAGATATAGTCCGGTGGGAGCCATAGTCCGGGGCTCCATAGACGATAACGGAATAAAGCGTGAAACTAATGTTGCGTAAAGAGTCAACTGAATCGATTGCCCTATTGTTCACCATTGTTCCCGGACTATGAGTACGCCGGACAATGGTTACTTCTACACCGGTTCTAACTCGGGTCGGTATTATCGTCGGACTTAAAGTGGCCGTGTGGACGCGCCCTGATCGAATTTAAATTCTGTCGGTGTTAGTATCGGACTATAAATTGAAAGAGGACAAAAGAGTTGCCTGCTATTATGTTAACAATAGTGCCACGTGTAAGAAAATACCCCAGTATAATTAACAACTATTGACATATTATGTAACTGGTTATAAAGGTTTGACTTACAACAATACACCGTCCTTCAAACTAACTTATAAGCTGGTATACACTATGAGGCAGGGCATGCTAATCTACCAAGGGCTGAGTTCACTAGCCTTGGATGTGCAAATGTTAACAACAGCTCACTATGCATGTTCTGGGTATCATAAATCATACTAAAAGCAGGGGTGTATTTGCTCAATATACTGGTGATTGGAAGTTATTGAAATGCGCCACGGGAATTGAGATTTCATTAGCTCATAGTCCCTATATAATGGTCCTTTTTGGACTTTTGAACATTTCAACACCAAAAAGGATACTTTATTGTCAAGATTTCTCTAAATTTTGGACCTTTTTATCAAAACAATTAGCAAAAAGTTGACCTTTTGACCTTTTGGAATTTGTTTGGGGGGTGCGACCCCCCTGCGTACGGGCCTGTTCATAGTAATAAGTGTCATGTTTGGCTATTGTGTATTGCCTGCCAATGAGGATGACTTTGATTGGCACTTCTAAAAACTATTTTGCCTAACCTTATGAAGTACCTGCTGGAGAATTTCTGACCAAATCACAGATGACAATCATCACATTTTTGTGTTTTGTCAAAAAACAACAAACATCCTATTGATTTCGTGAACAAGACTTTAAGCTAATCAGTGGCGGCGCCAGCGGGGGGGGGGGGGGCTTTTTTGGGAATTTATGCCCCTAATATTTTTTCTTGACCCCCAGTCCCCCCCTCCGACCAGAAGAAAA
Organism: Ophioderma brevispina; assembly: GCA_023653785.1. Taxonomy (NCBI): domain Eukaryota; kingdom Metazoa; phylum Echinodermata; class Ophiuroidea; order Amphilepidida; family Ophiodermatidae; genus Ophioderma; species Ophioderma brevispina. The sequence continues at coordinate 80,305 of JAMKCH010025920.1, forward strand.
ATGACGGATTTTTGGCAAAACATACATCGAGCTCCAAATTTTTGGCAAATCTCAGCGATTTTTGACAAAAATTTGGAAGTTTTTCGGCCCAAAAATTTGGAAGTTTTCCTAAAAAAAAAAAACTTCCCCTCCCCCAGTTTTCCCCCAGAAAATGAAGTCTGGTGCGGCCACTGAAGCTCATGGAGGCTCACCTTGGCGATATCCGAATAAATTTTAGTTTGGTGGAGGTTATTATTTTGACAAGTTGTACACTTTAAGACTAGGGACAAGAAAATTGATTGACATGAGGGGCATCAGATGCACCCAATTGCTGGTAATAACTAATATACTGCCATTTGGAGGCGCCGCGTATGTGACTCCATATATTTTGAAAATGTCAGCCAAAGACCACATTTTTTTTGAAAGTTTTACCACTGTCACCTAAAGACCCCTATTTTGGGGAAATTTTGAACATTTTCACCCAAAGACCCCTAGTTTGGTAATTTTTTGCAAAATTTTCTAAAAAGACCACTTTTTTGGGGAAAATTTTGCATACAAATTTGTCATTCGAAAACCCCCTATTTTGAGGTATTTTGTCTCTCACCCAAATGCAGTACCCCTATTTGTTTGAGTACTCGAATGCCCCTGGGTTTGGGAAGCGCCAGCCTTACACTCATATCCATTTCATAATTATTTGATACCCCCCGTAATTATTCCCTAGTAATGGTGTCACAACACAATACTACTGAACGATACACCCTTAACAGTACACGTTTACAATCGTGTAACAACGATTCAACTTGGCAACAGGGTTGCAGCGACATTTCCGCTTAAACATTGAAAGCGTGACTAAAATGATGCAAGCAAAACCTAAATAAGAATAAGAAACCGAGAACCAAAGCAAATTTTTTTTGCTGATATGAGTTCACACATACATGTAAGTAAACAATTATTAGTAACATTAAAAATACTTAACCCTTTATGTGCTGAAAACAAACAATTTCATCATGTACGTTGCCAAACGGTTACTGTACAAACTCTATGGGAAAATGACGTGTATTTTGCAACACCCGTAAAAAATACAGGATTCCCTAAAACTGCTGGTTTTGTGTTAAATATAAGTAATTTGGGTCTTCTAGAATAGATATCAACATAAAATAAGTTTTCAAAATGTTGATGTAAGCGCAAGGCTCATTTGAATTTTCCGTCATTTTGCCCAATTTTTGCGTGTTTTTAAAACAATGTTTTGCCCCTAATTTGCACCCAAAATAACAAATCTCATTTTTTATTGCTGATTTGGGGTTGTCTTATGATCCTTCACATGTGGTATAAATTACGTGCAAAAATTCCCTCGGGAAAATGGTTTCCTTAGTGTGGGGTCCCATGGACCCCCCCCCCCCTTGGGCACCAACGGGATTGAAAACCCCTTGGTCACATAAGAACACAGATGTAATGATTTTAATCAGATTGGTTCAGAATTTGGTATGTCCAAAACACAATTACATGTACAATTCAATGTTACACTCAACAATTTTAGTCTTACAAAAATTCTTCCAAAAGTGACGGCTTATGTCCACAATTAAAAGACGCGTTGCAGTTTCAACGGTGACATGTCCTCACAGCGAAGACTCCAAAATTACAGTAAAGATCCACAGGTAATACTTCATGGGAAACTTCTTAGTCCTGTAGATAACAAGGTTGAAGTCCCTCGACGACACTAATGATACACAGTATATCAGTCCAAGATTTCTATCTGTCCCCAATTTGTAATCCTATTTTGATTCCCAGCACTTTGGCTTCAAAGACGACAGTAGAATAATTACAGCACTTCGCTCACGTGAATTTTAAAATATAATAAATCCTGGCACTATGTACTGTACAGGTCTGCCACTTATTGCAGATCAAAACTAGCTATAACTTCTAGCTACTTGTTACTGGCTGGCTGCTGGCCAGTGCGTCTTTCCAGTGAGCACAATTTATCTCACAGCTAGATTTCCCAATATTTCTAATTGGAATTCACATAAATGACATTATCTGAATTGCACCAAATTTTGCAATCTGTTTTGATCTCAATGCATAAACAAGTTGACTCATTTTCTAAATTTAGCCTTTTTGGGGAATTCCATTTCTTCTCTTGCACAATCTATCTAGTAAATAACATCTGGTCTGATCTCAATATAGCACAAGGGGTAATTCCATATAACAGTGTACTTTTTCTCGTGAGAAATCTCTTCCAAAAAAATTGAGAAAATAATATTTTTAATCACAAAATGGAGGATCCTATAAATCCTCCCCCTGCAAAGCAAAATTTAATGAAATTAAAATTTTCCAAAATTTGTTATTTTGGTTGTTTTTTTGTTATTTTGTTTATTTGTTTTAGTTTTGTCTTTAATACATTGTATATCAGATGCTTATAAGTTTCTTGCATTGCTGCCTTACTTCAGTCTATATTACATACAGTTGTAATACTAAATTTCTGAACACAATTTAGGCAGCTCTGGGCAAGGCATACTGCCAAACATTTTTCTTTTCCTTGATAGTCTTATGTCCAAATTTGTATTCTTGTAGAGTTAAACTCCACCTGACCAGTCTCTGATTTCTATTTTTCAATCTTGTGGATGAAAGTTCAACGGCTTGTGATCCGTTACACTAGAACTGGGTGCACTGTTGTACCCAAGTACACTTCAAAATTTGTCAATTACAATAGCAATGCAAGACCTTCTTTCTTCACATGGTCGAGTAGTTTTTCTGATGTTTTAAACATAACAGGATTAGTACATCAATTCAGCTGCTTGCCTACATCACACAAACAACCTCCATTGACGCCTGTATAGAAGATTCTCGTGACAAGTCACCAGACGCTGAATTCGCGCATGGAGTTACATTCGGTGACTGACCTAAATATAACACACAATCGAATGGGTGTAATTGTACGTGTCATGAAACGCCTTGCTTGACCGCGCCACAAACCCGGTTCCGCGCATACATTATGACAAGCATCATACTACTCCCATTGCAATTCCAGTTCAAACTTGGTTCCACTACCGGAAATAGCCATGCATATTTCCATTGTCACTATTTAACGTGAATGTCACCTTGCACTGATGACACTGTGGGGCAGGAATGATCTAAATAATACTCGACACAGATAGTACACCTCACCTAGTCAAATTTAAATCGCGCATAATCTACGATTAATTTAGTAGTACTTTTTTCAACCCTCAATTTTCCCGGGATTGACTCATGCCGCAACGTTACAAAATAAAAACAAACAACCCAACCCTCACAACGGAAAGTCTTATTTAAATTCTGTCTTTCCAGCTTCCGATAGCCGAGACCATCCCGGTGTTCCCATTATCAGTTGCGCATATAATATTGACAAGCTGAGGTCTAAAAATCTCTCCAACGTCAGAACCTACATTGAGGAATTTCCAAATCTCCCCAAGCTGTATCAGAAATATGACGTCCCCATTCGTAATGAGATGTAATGAGCGGCGTTCCTTGAATTTGTAAATTGTATTGAAGAAGTGGTGTACGTGCATCAGTTAGTCGACAGGTCCCCCAAGTACTGTTGATCACACTAAAAAATTGTTGGCCATGGTCATTTTACATGGCTTTCACAAATAGAATAGGCAACGACCTTGCCATTGTCCCACATTCCTGCACACAGCCTGCACACGTCCTGCAGTTCCAAATCGATGGAAACCAGGCCCACGTTTCTAGCATATGAGACTTTAATTCACTAGGCTGGTAAATGTTAGGTTATGCATTTCCGTGGTCTTCGCTTTCTTAAAAGAGTTAGAGTAACACGTACACAGCCTTTTTTTGTAGCAAAACAATTAATTCATTAATGCTTTGGGATGCTTTTAAATTTGTGGGATTTCTATTAACTTCAGATAACACGCTTTTTCAAAACTAAAATTCATGTCACTTTTTAATTCGGTATTTTAACCCCAAACACCCTTTCACTTCATATTAGCCAACTTAGATATGTAGTTGACATTCCCCAACAATAATACATGGTTTACTAATGAATTCAGGTAATTTGGACCTCAAATCAGGACATTTTTTTCAGAGCGTTTTCGACCGCCAGCTATGAGGTCATAGCGATTGTATTGTCTTCTCGGGTACAAGAAAATAACGCAAGTTAGCGTGACCTCCTGATTGACTGACTCTGGCATCACTGCCACTTGAATGTTATGAAAGTTCTTTTGCGCCACTCAAAACTAAGCGCATTCATCAAGATAGACCTGATTTTCTCAAATACTTTTTGGCAATTGCTCTGACCACACAAATTTTGCATTTTTCCTTCTTCTTCATAGGTTTGGTCAGCGGACACGCAATTTCTGAGAAATTGGAAAGTAATTGTCAGAACCATACTAAAATCTCATGATATCTCTTTTGCTTTGTGGTTTGTGGAGTATTTTTTTCAATTGCTTCACTTTTGCGGTGATTGGCCTAATTTGCCTTGTCCTAAAAACATGTCCTAAGTATGTGACAATTGCATGGCAAAATTTCTTTTCCAGACCCACTTCAACAGTCAACCTGCTTGAGATATTTTCACAAACAATTGATGGAGCTGGCTCATGTGTTTCTCCACTGTCTGGCTCTACAATCAATCCAAAAAAAAAAAAAATAACCTCTTGCAATTTTCTATGTCTGCAACTACCCTGTTCACTAATCTTTGGAATGTTGCGGCAGAATTCTTGAGACGCAAAATGCCATTCTTTTGTATTGGTATGGCCATCGGGCGTATAAGTGAGGGGGAACTTGCCAATAAACCCCTTCAACAATCAAATTTGCTAACACCTTTGACATTTCCACCTATCTATCAATAATCAATCAGTGGAATCGGATATGAGTCGGTTTTGGGACAACAGAGGTGACTTACGAAATTTGTGACAAAAATGAACCATCAGATTTGGAAGAACTCAGATACTGGGGTGCTCATTCACTATTGCTCTGCGTCAATTCTTCCATGTCTAACATGTATTTCCCACCTTCACCTCATTTCTTACATGTTTGCAACTTGATTGGCTCACCCTATAGGATTTGCTTATCGGATCTGAATTGCCTAGATCAATGTGTTCATTCACTGGGTACATCAGGAATTATGGTTTCCCCACTTGTGATTAATTCTTTCAATTCACTTGTTGACTTTCCCCCCTGGGAGAGGCCTAGTTCTTGTCTAAACTAATTGGCAAGATGGTCAGAATTTTTGCAATTTGAACACCATAATCTTTTCTTTGTTTTACAAGCGCTGTCTTGAGCAGCTTGACTACTGTTTCTGTTATGTCATCAGCACTCTCAAAACTAGTACTAGCCTGCATCACACGGGTCTGCAGGTCCTTCTTTTTCTGTATACTCTTTGAGCATATTTTGTGGTGACGAATTGTCGACTTTTTACGTCTACCTTGTGTTTGATCACATAGTGTTCAAGGTCTCAGACTTTGTCCTCAATCTCATATGGTCCGGAATGACTTGCAAAGGATGCCCTTGTTATTGGGAAAAAGTGCCAACCTTTTACCCCGGGTTGAATACTTTTCTGCATACCATGTTTTTTATTTTACCTGGCTCTGTTTTGAATTTTGTTTTGGTATTTCTGTGGCTGCTTGTAGAGCCTCCCTGGTAGCAAATAACAGGACGATCCCTCATCCCATCCCTCTCAATCAAACAATAGGTTTTTAATCATTCAATTTTTGTCGTTACCTTTCTAGGGACCCTGGGATTCTGGGTGGATGCTGACAAACTGTAACTGGGAAACTTCCCCAAATGGTCCATTTACTTGTTGAAGAAACCCTGCCTGAAATTTTGATCCTTAATCAACTGAATTTTTATTTTGAAGGGCCTTCCAGGTTGAAAAACTTGGTTATGCTTTCACTCTGTTCCCTAATATTTTCCAAGGGTATAGCCTCAGGGAATCTTGTGGAAGCACACATGATGGTCATTATTTATTTCTGACTTTGGTCTTTTGTCAAGTTGTCCTACGCAATCATTAAAACCCAAACCTACTAAATTGCTCTCATATGCTGGTATAGGTTGCAAGGGAGCAGTATAGGAATTGTCTGATTGGGCTTGCCCACCATTTTTGAATGTATAAACAAGTCGTACAAAACTCAGGCACATCTTTTCTGAGTGTGGCGGCCCCCCGAATGACTCCTATTCTGTCATGTGTTGTTTTCACACCAGAGTTCCTGCCTTGGGCCATAACCAGGGCTATGCTTAGCACTTCCCTATAATCTCCTTTGGCACTACAATTTGATGCACAACCTACATTACATTCGTCATCTACAAGTGCATCGGGTGCCCGCCATTGGTCCTCATGAGGACACCATTTGCTTGTAGAAACATAAAAAATAGGAATAAAAATAATTTGCTTCCGCCTTCATTTTTGTGGTCATGCCTTTCACCTAACTGTCTAAGTGCTGGGTCATTTCATTGTTCATTTCCAGCTTGTCATGACTAAAGGGTATCATTACAGTCCCTAACTCTATCATGATCAGCGGGCTGGATTTCCTTACTTCGGAAGTTTAGTCTCCCCTAAGAGGGAAGATGACCTCTAAATTCCCTCTAACTTTGAGAGAAATGTATCCTCTAAATTTGGGACCGAGTCATCCTCGTCGTCTCTTCCTACATGTATTTGTATTTGGACTCATCACACCTCCTCATGCACTGTTTCCTGTGAGGCTTTTTCTGGTCATTGACCTAGGTCCTACACATGCTGGGAATGTTCTATTTCCTCATCCCATTCATCCGCTGTAACAGGGCACCTGGGAATCTATGGATCTGGGAGTACTTTCCCTCCTGCCAATCCATTCCTTAACAACATTGATACCCCTTTTTATGGAATCATAAAGTGATCTTACACCAAAGTGGACTTTTTGTGGTAAAAGTGGACCTATCCCATAAAATGGTCCTTTTTGAACAATTTATCACCCGAAAATTGTGCTTTCTTGTCCTTTTGTGTTAACTTTTGGACTTATTAATTTGGCAGCAAAAGTGGACCTTTGTCTTTTTTTAAATAAAAATTTGGAGGGGGTGCAGGCGACTGCACCCCCCCTTCTTTGCGTACGGGCCTGTCCCGCAGTTTTAGACGACAAGATTCAGCAGCAAACTGACAAACCCGATATCTCCACGAAAGTCCGGCTGTCACTTGTCCACCTTTTAGTCCAACAACTGGAATCCTTTTGATTCAAAACTTAGCTCTTTCGGCCTTGAAGATTACAGTGCAGACGAAATTAAGCTCTGTGGTACTATAGTATCAATCGATCCCGGTACCATGTACCGCACAGATCTACCATTTCTGCGATCAACTGGTTTAACTGTATAGAGTCTTTATAGTGAGCACTACACGAACACGGTGTCCATTTCTTCATGTAGTTACCACAGAGCTATCAAATCACGGCCCTGACTATAAAACAAAGACCCCAAACAAGACCCCCCAAAGACCCAAGACCCCCTCACTATAAAACAAAGACCCCCCTCAACTAATAAAACAAAGACCCCCTAACTTAAAACAAAGACCCCCTCAACTATAAACAAAGACCCCCTCAACTATAAAACAAGACCCCCCTCAACTATAAACAACGACCCCTCAACAACTATAAAACAAAGACCCCCTCTCAACTAAAACAAGGACCCACCTAACTATAAACAAATACCCCCCCTCAACTATAACAAAGACCCCCCTCAACTATAAAACAAAGCCCCCCTCAACTATAAAACAAAGACCACCCCCTCACTATAAAACAAGACCCACCTAACTATAAAACAAAGACCCCCTCACTATAAACAAAGACCCCCCTCAACTTAAACAAGACCCCCTCAACTATAAAACAAGACCCCTCAACTATAAAACAAAAGACTCCCCCCGTCAACTATAAACAGACCCCCTAACTACAAAACAAAGAACCCCCCAACTATAAAACAAGACCCACCTAACTATAAACCAAACAAAGACCCCCTCAACTATAAACAAAGACCCCTCACCATAAAACAAAGACCCCCTCACTATAAAACAAAGCCCCCCTCAACTATAAAACAAGACCAGACCACCTAACTATAAACCAGCCCCGACCCCCTCAACTATAAACAAAGACCCCCTCAACTATAAAAAACAAGACCCCCTCAACTATAAAACAAAGACCCCCCTCAACTATAAAACAAAGACCCCCTCACTATAAAACAAAGACCCCCTCAACCTAAAAACAAGACCCACCTAACTAAAAAACAAAGACCCCATCACTATAAAACAAAGACCCAAGTCCCCCTCAACTATAAAACAAAGACCCCCTCAACTATAAAACAAAAGACCCCCTCAACTATAAAACAAAGACCCCCTCAACTATAAACAAAGACCCCTCCCCTATAAAACAAAGACCCACCTAACTATAAAACAAAGACCCCCCCCCTCAACTAAAACAAAGACCCCCTCAACTATAAAACAAAGACCCCGCTCAACTATAAAACAAACCCCCCCCTCAACTATAAAACAAGAACCCCCTAACTATAACAAAGACCCCCTCAACTATAAAACAGAAAGACCCCCCCTCAACTATAAAACAAAGACCCCCCCCCTCAACTATAAACCACAGACCCCCCAACTCTAAAACAAAGACCCCCTCAACTTATAAAACAAGACCCCTCAACTATAAAACAAAACCCCCTCAACTATAAAACAAAGACCCACCCCCCCTCAACTTAAAAAACAAGACCCCCATCAACTATAAAACAAATTCCCCCTCAACTATAAAACAAAGACCCCCCAACTATTAAACAAAGACCCAACCCAATTCTGAATTCCTTGCATAATCTCCCTTCCATATACGTTTGCATACGTCCGCATTTTACTTCAAATTAAATCCTGCCAAAACCAACCTTCTCTCTCCTTAATTTTAATTATGGGATGGATTCATTTATTATTGAATAAATGTGGTAGGGGATTTTATTTGTCAATGCCCGTATCAGCGATACCCCCCGTGTATCCTCTTCAAACTGTTTCCTACTTCATGGACCTTTAACCTGAAAAAAAAAACGTTGATTTGGCGCGCCATTTGATTTTCTCACAAGTTTCAGTGTAATTTTTTTCGATGCTATACGATATGTGCATGGTAGTGTCAATGATGTTTCGGAAATCATCTAAATGTTATTGAATGCATAATTTTATTTAAATGGGAAGTTTTCCACGCTAAAGTACCCTAATTAACAGTTTTAAAAGTATTTGAAGAAAATTTCTTGAAAAGCTTGTTCAGATCTTGTAAACAAAGCTTTATAGTTATGTTCCAGTTTCATCTAACAGTTTTGAAATAAAACAGTAGTGGGTTCTGTCCCAACTTTAATATGTTTACCTCGCGGCGGCGGCGTCGGCTATATGGTTCAACCTTAGCTGTTGTGGCTCACTACTCAGTGGGTCAGCTCCGCTCGATACACATCTTTGGTAACATGATTTGGGGAGCAACCTTACCTGTAGGCGCAATACATTAAGTCAATTTGCGGATAATACATAAACGCACGTGTTTGTACCGACTCGTCAAGCTCCGCTCCATGCATCAGCAGCTGTGTGTAACTGATTTGGGGATCACCTTACCGGATTGCGCCAAACCAGCTTGTTTTGGCGCAATACTTAGGGAGTCATTTGCATAAACCATAAGACGCACATGTTTGTACTCGACCTCGTCATCTCCGCCCATGCATACCAGCTGTGTGTGTACATATTTTGGGGGATCACCTTACCGGCTTGCGCCAAAACATCTTGTTTTGGCGCAATACTTAGGGAGTCATTTGCATAATGCATAAAAACGGCACGTTTTGTAACTCGACCTCTGTCCAGCCCGCCCCGCATACACAGCTGTTTGTAACATATCTGGTATCACCTTACGCGGATTGCCGCCAAAACAGTTACACACCCACATATCGTGTGTGTCTGAGAAATTCTTACAGCGATTGATCGTCGGCCCTTGAATTCATCATGGATAGATCATTCATGCAAAAGCTGCACATTGCGATGAGGAAAATGAAATGGAGCATATTACATTCACAAAATACACACGATAAACCGGGATATCGCAAGAATAAAGAAAAAACGACTCGTCTCAGTGGCGTAGCCAGGACTATTTGTTGACGAGGGGGCACAGATTCCTAGTTGTGGATGACCGGCAACGGTATTGTACCAACAACATTTTTCCCGGCTGCGTTTTACCGTCGCCTCCAAGATCAACCTCACAGCCAAACGTAAAGATAGAGATAGTAGTACTAGTATTGACCAATTAAGCATTAACCCATTGTTATACTTCTCTGATTCAATATCATTCACCGCGCCTCAAAACAACGCCTTACAGATGTTAGACAAGTACCGACGGGGTACGACGATCATTCCACTGTTGGGGGGGGGGGGGGGTCACGTCCCCCCTGGCTACTCACGATTTACGATAATTTGCAATATATTTATAGGTTGAGGGGGTCTTTGTTTATAGTTTAGGTGGTCTTTGTTTTATAGTTGAGGGTCTTTGTTTTATAGTTGAGGGTCTTTGTTTTATAGTTGAAGGGGTGTCTTTGTTTAATAGTTGAGGGGGTCTTTGTTTTATAGTTTTGAGGTGTCTTTGTTTTAAGTTGGTGGGTTCTTTGTTTTATAGTTTGGATGGGGTCGTTGTTTTATAGTTTGAGGGGGTCTTTGTTTTAAGTGAGGGGTCTTGTTTTATAGTTGGTGGGTCTTTGTTTTATAGTTGAGGGCGGTCTTTGTTTTTTATAGTTGAGGGGTCTTGTTTTATAGTTGAGGGGGTCTTTTGTTTCATAGTTTGGGTGGTCTTTTGTTTTATAGTTAGTGGGTCTTTGTTTTATAGTTGAGGGGGTCTTTTGGTTTTATAGTTGAGGGGGTCTTTGTTTTATAGTTGAGGGGGCTTTTGTTTTTATAGTTGAGGGGGTCTTTGTTTTATAGTTTGAGGGGGTCTTGGTTTTATAGTGAGGGGGGGTGGGGGTCTTTGTTTTATAGTGAGGGGGTCTTTGTTTTATAGTTAGGTGGGTCTTTGTTTTATAGTGAGGGGTCTTGTTTTATAGTTTGAGGGGGGGGTCTTTGTTTATAGGTGACGGGGGGTCTTTGTTTTATAGTTGAGGGGGTCTTTTCTTTGTTTTATAGTTGAGGGGGGTCTGTGTTTTATAGTGAGGGGTCTTGTTTTATAGTGAGGGGGTTCTTTGTGTTATAGGTAGGTGGGTCTTTGTTTTATAGTGAGGGGGTCTTTGTTTTATAGTTGAGGGGGTCTTTGTTTTATAGATTGAGGGGGTCTTTGTTTTATAGGTGAGGGGGTCTTTGTTTTATAGTTGAGGGGGTCTTTGTTTTATAGTTGAGGGGGTCTTTGTTTTATAGTGAGGGGGTCTTTGTTTGTTATAGTTGAGGGGGTCTTTGTTTTATAGTGAGGGGGTCTTTGTCTTTTATAGTTGAGGGGGTCTTTGTTTTATAGTGAGGGGTCTTGTTTTATAGTGAGGGGTCTTGTTTCTAGTTGGGGGGCTTTGTTTTATAGTTAGGTGGGTCTTGGTTTTATAGTGCGGGGGTACTTTGTTTTATAGTTTGAGGGGGTTCTTTGTGTATAGTTGAGGGGGTCTTTGTTTTATAGTTGAGGGGGTCTTTGTTTTATAGGTTGAGGGGGTCTTTGGATAGAGTTAGGGGGTATGGTTGGATAGTTGAGGGGTATCTTGTTTGAGCGTGGAGGGGGTATGGGTCCGTTGGGGGTAGTGGGGGATTTGCTGTTATAGTCACACCCTGAGCTATCACCGAGTAGCTTACTACCCATTAGACGTACACTCGCTGGCTGGTATTTTTGACGCATAGACGGATAGTGTACACAGAACGGCGGTCTGCACTGTCCTGGATAAGCTACGTGGTTACACCGGCTCTCAGCGCGCCGGGCGGTATTTAGCAACGAAAGATTTTCACCTGCTTATCTCTAATTTTGTTTTTTTTAGATATTTTGGCATATATTGCATTTTTTATTAGATGTCGGGTATTGGGGTTTTTTGATGATGCCCGATTCTAAGTTTCTAAAAAATATCAAAAAAAATGCTAAAACAGACCCTAAGGTTAAGCGCCCTTATTTCGGCCCACTTTAATAAATGGCGTTGTGGTAACCGCGGTGTAATTACGTGGTAGCACATGTCCACTCCGATAGGCTACTGTCTACACCAAATTGCACCTTTTCTTTCATTTTTCCACCTATTGAGCACGACAGGTATCATCTGGGTAGGTACTGTTATAGTAGACACATTGTAATCCCTAATAACTGTGTACTCTGCAAGCCCTGTCTTGCAGCTAATGCATCGCAACTAGCAAGTGTGACTGTGTAGTAACTGCCGCGGTAGACACGGTGTGCTGCTGTATAGGCTACCCACGCGAGTAAGAAAACGGCCGTGTAATTTGTAATTTCACAGTTAATTTCCCCAAGCCTGTCAATCTCTTATATTTATCACGTACAAAGCCAGGGAAACGCGCGTTACACTGTATAAGCGCGCCCCCCGCAGTGTTGGTGATAGCATGGTTCTGATTAATGACTTAACGTAGACTTGTGAAAGTCCTACAAGATTGTTTGTGATTGTAACACATACCGAAAGTTATATCCAACAAATCGCGATTTCATCATTCTAAAAATAGAAAAAAAGAAGAGAGATAAACATAGCTTACTATCTTCGACTTAGATTTTATCTACTTTAATAGCGTCATTGAACATGTATTTAATAGCGTCATTGAACATGTAAATGTTACAATTTGTACCACTCTTTATCAGGTCCTAGTCCACCGGACATAGGCATCACTCAAACGGGATGAGATTCCTCTCCCATTATTATAGACTCCCTGGTTTCCCATATCTAAGGTGGGTAGGAATTACATCATCTTAAATTATCCAATTGGATCTCACATAAATGACGTCATCTTATGATGCTGACATCATTGGAAACTACCTATATGGTATTATCTTTGATTGTATCATAGCTGGATAATCCCCAATCTATTTGAATACTATTTTTACGTGCTGCCGTTCTTCTCCCAGAACCATCGGTATGACGATTTCGTACAGTTCTGTGTTGGTCAAACTTCTTTACATTGGACTGTATCGTCTTCTTTGGAAGCACTCTTCTTTCATTGGGATACATAGCAGCAAATCACTGCCTCACTGCTTGATAACTTGTGGTTTTCAAGTAGTATTTATTTTTATCTTGGCCTTCACACTGTGCACTACACCGATGCTTATGGTCAATATTCAAATTCCCTCCAAGCCAAATTACATTCAAATAAGAGAATTAAGTCACGGATGGGAAACACAGCCTTTTATTAATTCTATTGTGCTATGATTTCATACAAGAATTAATAACCATTACACCATGTACAGTGAAAAAAAAATCACGAATGGAAAACTAGCCCAGATTTGCTTCAGCGGTTCCATTGTTTAAGCGCAGTTGAACCATTACTCAAAGCTAGCGAGACAGCAATTCTGACCGCGGCCTGCTCTTGATTTCTCGCCAGAGTGTCTCGCCTCGAGGCTGTTTTTCAATGAAACTGCAACCCGACATCAGCTCGTCTGCCTACACATGTTTGCCGACGAGAGGTCAGTAATATCCCTAAAGTCCCTGGTGTGTGAGGCCCAAGAATTTTTCTAGCACGGGTCCAGGGAAAGTTAAAGAGATGTAAAGGAAGAGAACTAAGGGCAAGACAGCAATACCTTGGTAGATTTTGTTCAAACCTGCTCACTGCAAAATTAACGCATTCAACAAAACTCATGATATCTTCAGTTTGGAATATCTTAAAGACACAAACTAAATTTCTCTAGAAGCCTGAGGAAATGCTCATAGAATGTTTAGCAATTTGTTTTCAGTTTTGCAGTAAAAAAAAATCATTTCATTTACTGGTGGGGAAACATTTTGGGAAAGCCTGTATTCCCTCACATGGTTTACATCAGATGTCCAGAAAGTATCACAGTTTAATTTAGGGAGTGTTCGTAAATACTTTTGTGGTGGTGGTGGGGAGTGGAAAAGTTGGAACTTCGGACATTAAAACATTTTTGATCCCCCTTTTTAGGTTCTTTAAAGAGAATGATTGGCGTGAATGACCCGGGGGTGCAGGAGGGGTGCCTCACGCGAAGCGCGGAAGACCTCGCAACTGTCGCTTTCCTAGATACTTTTTCTCTTGCAAAGATGATAAAACAATTTGAAATTGTCAAATCTGTATCACAATAAATGGCATGGCAATACTTGGGTATGGGCAACAGTACATATTAAAAAGTAAAATATTAATTGATAGGTAAAGTTTGTTTTGAATGTAGCATGGAAGCGTTCGTGGAGAGTTCATACCCCTATTGCTAAAACCAGAGCCGTAGCCGGGAGGTGCAGGGGGGGGGGGTGCGACTTGAAAATGAATGACAAAAGTCCGCTTTACCATGCTGAAGTTTGCCGCTTGTCTAAAAGCTGTTGTTTTAAGGGTGTGGTGCATGAATATGAATATATGAATAACCACTGGCCAATACTACTGTGCTACTACTACTATAGTCTTGGCCCTTCCTTCCCCCACCACCCCCACCCCCACACGCTCTCCAGATTTTGGAGGCGACGGTAAAAAAAATGGGGCACACGGCGACCGCAGCGAGCAGAAAGGTCCACTTCTGGCAATCCGCACCCCCACAAATAAATTCCTGGCTACGGGCCTGGGTAAAACCTCAATATTTTTCTTTAAAAACAATTTGCTGATTGAAAAAATATCTAGGTCCGGTTGTGAATTCACACAGATGAGCTAGGTAAAATAGTACTGAAGTTGTTTCTGAACTAAACGATGTTAGGGTGGCCACAATGTGGACATGGCACCGATTATGCGGGCCCGGGGATTGGGCACAGGAAAGAACCCTTGCAATATTCGGTTTTCAAGACATATTTTCTAATGGAGAAGTTGATGTTCCCAAAAATTGCAAAATTTGGAAATTTTTGCTTTTTTAAATTTTTGGGTATGTAGGTTTGAATGGAGCAAAAATATCCTACAAAAAATTGATCCCCCTAATACCGATTGGAAATATTTTGATCCCCCTTTATGGAACCTAAATTGTTTCTCCCCCCAATAATTTCTACCCCACA
Organism: Ophioderma brevispina; assembly: GCA_023653785.1. Lineage (NCBI taxonomy): Eukaryota > Metazoa > Echinodermata > Ophiuroidea > Amphilepidida > Ophiodermatidae > Ophioderma > Ophioderma brevispina. Next base: position 95,386 of record JAMKCH010025920.1, read on the forward strand.
AGCGTAATTTATGAACACTCCCTTAGGAATTAAATGTTAATAAAAAAACAAGAATGCGTAGAATTGAAAGCCGGATTACCATGACTACTTCAGACAATACGGAAATAACAAAATACTGACCATTAAGATTGATCATTGGCAAGAGCAGAGCATATCTGTTTGAAAAAAAAAGCACTTACTGTAATGAAAAAGGTGTAATGGGGAAATGATGAAATTGATTTAATATGGCGTATCAATGAAACATGTCGAATGATAATTCTGCTTCCACATGTAATTCATAAAAACCCATTAAGCCTGTCTTCCTTTGACGATATACCTATTGGCATCACTGCTTTGCAATCCAGATCAGACCGTAGCCAGGAATTATGGGGGGGGGGGTTGCGGACTGCCAGAAGCGGACCTTTGGGTTACAACAACTCGCTCGCTGCGCTCGCCGGTGGACCCAAAATTTTGTTTCACCGTTCGGCTCTAATTCTGAAGGCGGCGGGGGGGGGGGGGGACATGACATCAACGCAGCGTTGAGAAAACAGTATAATTAACAACAACCATGCAATGGATTACAGCTGCTTAGTCATTAATATACCATGCATCACAACCCTTAAAACAACATAATTTAGGCAAGCCGCAAATTTAACTTGACAAAACGGACTTTCAACATGACAAAGCGGACCTTCAACATCATAAAGTGGACCTTTGTCATTTGGGGGGGGGGTGGTAGCACCCCCCGCACCCCCTGGCTACGGCCCTGCCATAGATTCAACGAAAATGCGCTGATGCCTAATATTGGGAAATGAAAAAGCCTTAAGGGTCCAGGCATGCAAATAGAAGTGATTGTGGGTTGTGTCAAGTCTCCAAGGGAGGGACGAGAAAGAATTCAATAATTTGGGTGGTGATGAATTTTCATAGTGAAAACATTGATTTTTCAGAGAGTAATAGAAAATTCAGGTGATGGTGTGAATCTATTCCATGGCACTGAATTGGAAAATTAATAGTTTTCCCTAATGATGTCACGGTAGTGTATTCTTTTTTGTGGCCATGTTTATTGGAATGGATTGCGGCAGTAAAAAAATGGAGTAGGTTATCATCTCATTTCATGGGGCCTTTAACTACCAGAGGAAATGGGGAGTGGTAGTTGATGTGCATTCTATTACGAATTAAAGCCAAGTGTGTGTTTTTTGTCTTTCATAAAATCATGATCTTTAGGCCTTCATGACAAGATTCCGCAGTGGCTTTTTTAAATTTTACAGGGTAAAATTAGGATACATATAGTTGACACAAAATGTGTCGACACCTTGCAGTGAATATAAGGTCGTACCATAGTTTACAGGTCACGCTTATCAACCATTTGAAAGGTCCAGGAAAGAAATTATAAACCTTCTCCCTCCATATCTTTGTGGGGCATTCCATTGCAATAAACAGGGTCAGAAAAAAAGAATACACTTCCAGTGACATCATTTGTGAAACTATTTTGATTATCAGTCAGTGTCCATGGAATAGATTCACCCCCAGTCACCTGGACTTTTCTATACTCTCTGAACATCAATGGCACCACAAAGATGTCATACCACCCAAATATTGAATGCTTTCATGTCCTCCTTGTAGACTTGACACAAACCACGTCAATTCTATTCGCATTTCGTGGGAACCTATTAAACAAGTCATTGAGTGATCATTTTGATCGTGGGTCAGAATTCGGTTAGCATGAGCCCGTTGACCTGCCAAAGATCGACATCACACTACACCATGTATAAAGAGACAATTTGAATGGGGTCAAACAGCTGCGGGGTCAAACTGTGTCTTGGATGGGTCATGGATGTAATATGGGAACCTACATATAAGGAGGTTCGTCGAATTCTTCTATATACATTCCAAGGTCAAATGTCATCCAGCTATCAAGGAAACGATTACAGCAGGCGACAATAGTGCGGGAAGCTATATAGCTTTCCGTATGACTGTGAGGTATAGGAAGGTGACAAGCTGTCACTTGTTAAATGGATTAACAGCCTGTCGTAGCTCTGCTATCACCATAGTATCATCCCTTTATCCGTAAAAGCTTATGTAGGATAAAATCAATGTCCTCCCACATCCTCACTCGCTAGTATAGTAGATAAAAGTATTATTTGTAATGCAGTCGTCTCTCACTCTCTGATATTCTCACTCTTTCTGATACATTCTTTCCATTTTGTAATTCATTACAGCCCCCAATTGCCAACCTTAACCATGTCATGTTTAAGATATTCAACTTGGGCTGATTTTTTTAAAATAATTTTGAGCGTTTTTTTTTTTATAAACCGGGATTATAACTAACTTTATCCACAGCAAAAACAAAATTACTTAAATTTGATCTATTATTTAGCAATAGGTAAACATTGCCAATTAGATTAAGTAGGCTATAAACATAGCATGGAAGCAATTCACAACACTTTTAGTGGCCATATAATTGGACAATAAAAGGATTAATTGCATTTCAAAAATAAGGTGTATACATGTACATGCAGTAATACATTAAAAGCATTAAGCTAGAATTTAAAACAGGTATTTAATGTCTTTGTTTTTCCAAATTGAAAGATTGAATGTTTGAACGTGGTTATGAGATTTGTAAAGGCATATTTCCACTGAGCGTGACACGTAAACGTTTACTTAATAGATTATAGGATCGATATTCAATTAGGCTTATAATGGTACTCAGCTGTTGAAATATGTGATGGGGGACTTCTCATTGACAAGGATGGAGGTATCATCCGTGTCCAAGCATTCACAAAAAGCACACCTAAACACGTATTTTCGAAGCTGGAATTTGCACCCCTCCCCTAAACAAGTATCGGTAGCGCAGTTAGCTACCCTAAATAACGCAAACAGTAATTGATGCAATTATTAATCCGAAATAAGTAAAATAACAGAAACATATCCTTTCAACCACTAGTGTATTTTTTCACACTACAGACGATACATGTATACAAGCGTGTCTGAGCGTGGTAAATTACAATATCTGGGAAAAGTGTTTCAGATTTCACTTTTAGTTAGATCCATTAGTGAGTTTTCAAACCGCACACTGCTATAATTCTTGCAAGTGTATTTTTTTCAATTTGCGAAATTTTGAAGGTCGGGTTATGAAGCCAAGTACAAAGCTTTGGAAGAGAGACACTTGGTTTTTTCAAAAATGTTTTTGTGCTGGAATATATGGAGCCTCCTAAATTTAGAATTGTACCCTGTTTCTAATTGCTGGTTGATTTTAGACACGTTTCACGTACGTGCCTGTCTGAAAAAAAAAAACACCCTTTTTACCGACCAGACAGACACCAGACGAAGAACAAACGCAGGAGACAAAAGTGGGTTTATGCATCTGGATAGTGCATGAACAATTAATTATCACAGCCCAAATTGCAGTCCACTTACAATCATCATCCTAACCAAGAAACTCTCTTAGTCATCCACAATATCAAACCAGGAAAACCTCCTAGAATCCTCAAAATATCAAACCAGGAAAACCTCCTAGAATCCTCAAAATATCAAACCAGGAAACCCTCCTAGTCCCTTGCATACAATATGCATTATATTCAAATTGATCAAGAAACTCTCTTGAACCCATGATAGAATTTCATACAATATGGATATCATCGACAGGAGACTCTGACAGTCTCCTGATTAGTTCCTATATGGCCAAGGCAATTTGGGGCACCAACTCATATACCATGTACCATTCTATAGTATGCTGCACCCTGCACCGTCATCATCTTTTAAAGGCCGACTCAGAGATATTCCTGAGGAGGCGCCTCAATTTCCAAAAAAATCGTGTTTTTTGCATGTACCCTAATGCTTCCATATACTAATCACTGTGTGAAAATTGCTAAGCTTAAATCGAATTCCTTTAATATAGACAATCCAACTTTGTTATAAAATGCCGATCGGAATTTTTGTTATAAACAGTTATCTATGGGATTGTAATATACACATAATTGTACTGCATCCAAAACGAAAAACAATACGATTCATCTCAAATTTCGGATATTGTGATTTTTTTTTTAGGATACTATCTTTAGTTCTAGTGACTATTTTTCATTATTACACCAAAAATAATATTTCAAAAATTCTGAGCGGGACTTTAAGAAGGCTATTAAGTTACTTATTCAAACAATAGAGAATTTACACAAAATATATACACAGCAGTTTTGTCAGGGCTGAAGTAACGATCTTCTGACCTCACATCTGTTCCTGTAACTTAATTTTACTTAGCGATTCTACACAGCAGTTTTGTCAGGGCTGAAGTAACGATCTTCTGACCTCACATCTGTTCCTGTAACTTAATTTTACTTTTATTAATAATTTAGATTAGACATTGGCTAAAGATCATCTGGAGTGATCTAATATGTTAGCTAAAATAATTGATGTAAATTAATTTAAATGCCAAATTTCTGCCAACCCCATGAAGGCCGCCAAACAAAGCCAGTTAATATCTTCGTAAAATGGCAAACACTGTAAAATTCAAGCAGCCATAGAAGAAACTGATTTCAGTTTATAACAAATGGAACCCAAACAATGGGTGGGAGGGTGGGAAAATCTTTGGCCAAAACTCAATAACAACCTTCATGCACGATGTCAGAATGCACTGTGACGATGGTCCACAACAGGCGCAACTCCCGGGCTCAAATCACGTGACTGCCCGACAGGAGCAACAAAAGGCTATTATGCAAAAGGGAACTTCAAGGCACCTCATTAGCATAAAGGCAAGCATGAAAACAGGGAATGTGAACCTTGCTCTTCTGCAGTCGGCAAATGCGTTTTAATTCGATAAACTTCTTAAAACGGTATTATGTGAATTCTTGGACACTGATGATACCCCTTGTCTATGAAGAGTGGCCCCTTTGGGGTGTGACTAATATACCAATTAGTATTAGATTGTTTTAAATATGTGATTACTATTTTTTAAATGTTTCAAACAGCTGTTGTGAAATTTCCATGTGTGAAATAATAACTCTATACACCCACCAATGTATTCATCTATAGATCTATTTAGATCTATAAATATGTTTGGCTCGACATGAATGGAAATGGATGGGATTTTGGATATGTTTCATGTTAAGTAACAAGGGGTAAATATTATTTTGACGGTTATTATAAAGTCAGACAAACACTTCCATAAGTATCCATGGTATAATTCACCTGCTTTTTAAGTGAAAATCACATTATTTGTTAGATAATCTATTCATACTTCTACGAAAAACACCGGTGTGTAGATTTTCCACAATAGAGTCATAGCTCTGTAATTCTTATATAGAAAGTTCAAACAAAGAATCTATTTACATTTACTTATCCAGTGGGACCAATTGAACAATTCACAGCCAGTCCGATCAAATTCGCACCATTCTATAAATTTTACCCCAGGATGACATTGAACTATTATGCCTATTGTACTGAAACTACAACTCATAGATAGGGCAAACTATGCCTTTTTTAAACCTTAGGAGTAGCCCAATAAATTGGTACATCATTTAAATCAATTCGAACAATTCTAATTTTTTACCCCTGTACAAACGTTGCCCCTTATTTAAAGTGATTTATTGGTATGAATCTATCGGCACATATATAATGAAATATCCCTAAATAAAGCGTACCGGATGTTTTTCATAGCCATTGGAGTATTCCTTGCGAAAAAATCCAGATTTATTCCGACAAATGTACACAACTGTACAGCAATCATGGAAGCTACCATGTTTATTCCCTGTGGTATATTTACAACGCCGCATGCAATACCGAAACAGAAGCAGCGAAAATATATCACGTGACTTCGGGAAGTTTGCCACAAGTCTCATCCTTGTGAACTTCGTTGAGCACATAAAGGATAGGAGCGAAGTTCGTTTAGATTTTTTTATTGCAAAGAACTACACTTTTTAAAACCTCAGTGATTTGAGAAAAATGTTAAAGAGGGGTGTTTTAGATATCATTTTGTGATTAACAACGGTTTTAGTTGGCCTAAACACTAACAATCCGTGAAAACGTGGACATTTAAAAAGGGTCGCGTAATATTTATAGTTTTATCGCAGTCGCACTGTAACCACTGATCTCTACAGTGTGGTCCAAAAAAGGTTTACACTTTTATGTCTGCAAATCTCTCAAAAGTGGGTGGAAATATCACAATTTTTTGAAGATATTTATTAACTACAATATCTTGTTATAACTTGGTGAAAACGGCGTTCAAAACAAAGCTCAAGTAACAAAATGGCGGCCATATAGCGAAAAATGGTCAAAACCCACTTTGCACACACGTAAGTCTATGGGACAACCATTTATGGTTAACAGAAAACAATACCATTGCGTGAACCGGAGGTCTACTCACTTAACAAACTACTGAACACCCTTCAAGTTTGTGTTAAGTGTTTACCGTTTGAAAATGAATGAGAAAATATCTCAACCGTGAAACTGAACTTGAAATGCCTATTTACATAATAATTAAGTTGATTTCAAATGGGGGAGCATTTTAAATTGAAAGATACATGCATGTTTTTCTTGCCATGACTGATCGAGACTCTGCTTCTACATTTTCGAAGTTTGCATGGTTTGGGACAAGATCATAAAGAAGAAAATATTGCAGCCGTTTTATTTTTAAATTTATAAGAGAAACTTGAAATAATTTGAGGTGTCTTAATTCTTACCTTTGTGGTTATTATTAAATACCAAGTCCCATGACGGGGTGCATTGTTCAATATGTGTGTATCAATCTTGGATATAATTCGTGACCACCAAAAGAGTGTGTGCAAAGTGGTTTTTGACCCTTTTCTCTAGATGGCGGCCATTTTATCATTTCAGCTTTGTTTTCAACGCCGTTTTCACCAGGTTCCAACAAGATAATGTAGTTAATAAATACCTTCAAACTATTTTGATATGTCTACCCACTTTTGAGAAATTTGCAGCTGAAAAAGTGTAAACCTTTTTTTGGACCACTATGTATACAATGGATTGGCTACACAACAGTAATTGTATATTAGATGAATGGAGCAACGGGCGGACATCTTGGTCTACCGAACACAATAGCATTCCAGAGACACCTGTTTAACAGAAGTTGTATGTATCCCGGGTGCACGTTTTAGAGACATGCCATCCCATACGCGCAAATACAATGAGCTCAATGAATTGGCTTGATTCTGTAGTCTGTTATGTCGCTTATCCACATTTCAATGGGAATAAATTTTGTATAAATGGCCGGCTCTTAACCACCTGCTTGGGCTCTTTTTGGATGACCAATATGGCCGTCAGTGCCTCAATTACGAAGCCCAGGTTTCCAATCCATTGTATAGAGATAAGTGTTCGAAACCCACTAATGCGCGGTTCAGCAATCTACGTACTTTCCAATGTACCGAGTAGCGCTTATTTGTATGATGAAGAGTTTCCTAATTTTATTTTAAAAACTATATTTCTCAAGAATCCCAGGCTCATTTTATAAAAATTAGGCACAAATGTATGCCATTTTTGATAAATTTATATATTTTAAAGGAAAACGTTAAATTAAAGCTGTGTTTTTAATTTCAATGTTAACAGTAAACGCGATAGTTTTTCATACAGGCCAGAACTAACCACCGATCATCTTTCAATTGGTGTGAAAGACTAAAAACGATAGCGTAAATAATAAACGTGGCGGCTTCCTTAAATCGTCTACTGCTTCGATAGTTAAGCGTGAAAATGATGTTTTCTTCGCAAGGAATACTCCAATGACCATGAAAACCATCTGGTACGTCATATTAGGGATATTTCATTATGTGCCGATAGATTCATACCAATAAATCCCTTTAAACATGTTCCATCAAAATTGTTTCTTTTGCAATTTGTTTTGGGTCCAATCATACAATTACTGGACTGTTGGACAATCCAAGTCCTTAAAACAAACATTTCAATCAACAACAACAACAACAACAACAATAAATAAATAAATAAATAATTAAATAAATAAAGAAATCAATACATTTCTGTTATTGTATATAGTTCAGATCATTTGTGCACAAAATGGTATTTCTCAGCTTGGTCCACGTGATATCATAACAACCGTGAAAGTGACAAATACACGAGATGGATCCGGCAATATAGATGCGCAACTTCATTTCAATCACCAACCCGTACTTGTAGCCATAGCTACACAACCACATCATGCAGAATACTTCTAGAAACACTTTGGCTGGATTATTTCCTCGGACGTGGTGAATAGGCCAGATCTTGCAGTCTCGAAAGACTTTGCTTTATGTGATTACTTGGATATGTTGTCAGAATTGTTGTTTTCCTATTTTACATTTGGTAAGTGTAACTTGGCTATTACACTGTAAATACAGTGTTTAGAAAAAAGGAGACAAGATTCCTGTTTATTCGTGTTTAGAGAGCTAAATGTTTAGCATTTAAACACCATTTAAACACCACCAATTTCCTCTAAGTGTTAATTTCGAAGCCCGTTTTTAGAATCTAAAGATATCAGGCATTTAAATGCTAAACACTAACTACCTAACCACGAATCTCGTCTCCATTTTCTAAACACTGTATTTACAGTGTATCCAACGTTGTAAATGGCCTACAACTAGATTAAACATAATATAGTGAGGTGAGGATTGTTTGACCGAAAAAATGAATTGCATGCAAGTGTACCAGGGAAAAATAGGATTACTTGTTGATAGCTTATTGATTCTAGTTCAGTATCTCTGAATATGACTATCAATAACCACAATTTACGAATACAGTTTTGTTGCGACATATCATATCTAATGCTAATTTAGGAGTAATACAATGAATATTAGGATTAACATTGTCTATGTATACGTAAATATGTAAATGGAACTGCCGCGATAAAAAGGAATAAGTTGTGGTATGACACACTTCTTGATAGAATAGCAGACGAAGTTTAGGAGTATTGATGTTGAGGCCATGAAGGTAGGACAAAGAAAACCTCAACGGTAAATATTAATTGAAACGTAATCGTGATTATGGTACTGGAATGATAATTATAGATCGCAATTTGAATTGGCGAGGATAAAGATGAGTATACGTGGGAATTAAGGACGCATTAATATTGGCAGAACCAGTTAGTTTGCTCATACTATTTTTGAAAACTTGTATTTGTTTGATTATTATAATTTCGTATTTTATTGTACAGGCGGAGGACTAAAGTAACCAGTTATAACCGTGGTAGCAGGGTACTGTAGGGAAAGAGTATGCGCTTCCGGATAAAATTATGAAGTTTTGCACACGTTTTGAATACTTTAGGCATTGATAATAAAAAAATATGGAAGGACATGCCACACCCCTTTCATGGCCTCCAGCTTGGGTTTCAAGGTTATACAGGGGTCACATTTTTAAAATGTTCCGAATATGTTGAAAAGAACACCACGATGTTTGTCTGGTTACAAGGATTCCAAAAAGGTATAGTTTACACTATATATGGCTTATATTTCGGGAGTTACGGGTTAAAAACTGTAAAAATGGTAAAAAAAAATCAATTTTCGTGTGTACATGGGTCAAAAGTTAAAGGTTGCTTTGATGCAGGTAATATGTGGTGCAAATTGTTTCCCTAGGATTGAAATAAGGAATAGTTTGCGTCATCTGTTATTCTTAGTTTTCACGTATCCCACAAAATATGTCACAGGTCAATAGAATCCAATAGCTGTTGACTTTATTCGCCATTTTGGTTAATAACCAAACATGTAAGAGAGTCAAAACTATTCCTATATTTCATTCTATGAGCTAAACCAACAATATGAACCCCGTATTACAAATATTGGAGCAACTTTGAATTTGTGACCCCTGTACAAACTGAAATTTACCTTTTTTCACCATAGTTTTACCCCATAATTCCAAAACTATAAGCCATAGATAGTACAAATTATACATTTTTGGAATCCTTGTAACCAGACAAACATCATGGTGTGCTTTTCAACACAATCGGAACATTTAAAAAAAATTACCCCTGTGTAACCTTGAAATCCAAGCTGGGGCCCATGAAATGAGTGTGGCAAGTGCTTCCATCAATTTCTGTGATTATCAATGCATAAAGTACTTGTGTACCAAAATTCACAAAATGTTATCCGGATTTGCACACTCACATAAGATCTGTATCATCTGTACACTACACTACAGTCCCCCACTATGGAGGTAGAAAGAGATGGAGAGTGAACAAGTCCAATCTATATTACCATGTTGGTTACAATCAATACAGTGGTGATTAGAAGAGTGACAATCTCCAGCTGGGCTTTCAGTCAGTCCTGAGGTCACAGTGACACAATTGATAACCGTAGAAATTGTTGTACGAGGTCAGAAGGCATGGATTTGCACAAACACAAAAGACACGGTCCTTGCTCTTTGTTTGATTCCCCACACAGAAAACGGTGCAAATCAGTGATGTTTTTCGCCATGTTAAAGTATAGGGGAATTCATGTTCAAACTGGCAATCTATGAACTAACCGTGGTCTTCGCTTTCTCCAAACAGATACAGCTTCACGTGCACAGACTTTTTTACAGATAAGATGTCCCTTATGATTTGGTCAACTTTAAAATGATGTGGGGCTCCTGAATTTGTCAAGACCACGCATTATTTAAACACGATTTTTTTCACTTTTCATCCTTGTTTTTCAACCCCAAAAATATCATTGTAATTATAATTATACCATCTGAGGTATGAAGTAGACTTTTAGAAACATTTCTGCAATATTTGTAAAATGAAACAACGTATTTACGAGCCCCAAAAACGAAGTTGTTTCAAACGTTTTCTACCAACTGGAGAGGTCAGCGCTGCACCATTGTTTTCATGTGAAAAAGAAAATAAAGCATGCCAGCGTGACCTGCTGTCTCACTGGCTTTTAACAGAAGCAAAAACAATTTCTTCAAACAAAAGCACCTCTTCAATCGTTTTAAAATTGCTATTCAGTACAATTAGATTACGACCTCGCAGGCTTGCCCCATTGTTCAACGTTTTGAGTCAGCTTTTGGCGAGCTCTTTTAAAGCAATGTATACACGGTATAGTCAGGTGGAAGTTTTCGCACACAGCCTGAAGGATAGAAAATGGAGTACAGACTTTTTCTATCGATAGATTTTAGTTTATTACGACCTAAGCCAATGATTTTTGGAGGGTGTGCAAAATTTGTTGCAGTGGCATTTTGAAAATCCAATATGGCAGCTATCATGTCCAAAATCACTAAAAATCCCTTAAGTATTTCTGATAAAGACAACTTTTGGCGGTACTCCGGTGTTTTTAAGCACGAGAAAGTGTTGGTAATGTAATTTTATCCAAAAATCCAATATGGCTCCTCAAAAGTCAAATATGCGCTCGGAATCATTAAAGGTGCAACGAGAGATTTTTGAGGCACCCAAATATTTTGTCAGAATAGTAATTTCATATAGACTAGACACTCAATAGATTTCTTACCTTGTATGTGGCAACAGAAATGGCCCAAAAGAGAGAAAAAAGATGATTCTGATTTGCTTATATTTCAATATAAAACATAGGCTGAATTTCGTATTTGCTCCTATACGAAATTAGAAATTTCAAAAATTCTGTACCAAAAAAACATTTCTCAGTTTAATCCTTTCAGGTGGGATTATTTTTTTTATGGAAAGCTTTACATCAGGGCAAAAATCAGCACTTTCGATTTTTTTTGGACCCTTGATAAGTGAAATCTCTCGTTGTACCTTTAAAATGATCTCAACTCCTCCATTATATCTATTTGTGATATACAGAATACATCCGAAACACCTAAAACATGCTCTGCAGGTGTTCCACAACCTCTAGAATGCATTTTGAACACACGCGGACACGTAAAGTGTTCTCCACATTTTGCAGTGCAGATGCGTGATTCTAGTGCCTATGTTTTATGCTTTAGACTTATGAGATATATGTATTTGATCACTAGAAATCCAGCTTATTTGGCATTTCTCTGTAATCGACATTTTCCAAATTCAAGATGGCAGCCAATATAGCCGCCTTTAAAGATAATTAAAACCTACATTATATGTGCATTATATGTAGTTACATCAAATAATTATTTTTTTATAAAGGTGTAGTTTAAGGTGTGGGATAAGTATTTGACCATTTGACATCCTTATCTGGTATTTTTGTTTCGTTAACATGCAAAAATGTAAAGATGGGGCCAATATAGCTGCATTTTTACCTTTTTAAAAACCTATATATTACGATACATCTGTATTGTATTTAGTTATAGTACCCAAAATAATTTTTAAAGGTCAATGAGATGTATGTCTTTTAACATTACAAACTGGTGTTTGGTATATTTGTTTTAACAACATGCTTAATATTCAAAATGACGGCCAATATATTATGAATATGTGACAATTTGCAGGCTTTAAAGATCTTAAAAGACAGTCATATTGGCTGCCATGATTGGTAAACTTATTAATAAATTTGAAATGAAGATATGAGTTCTACTGGGTATAGAGCTCAGAATTATGCCTCTATCACAAATACTTGATGAGTATTGACCAAACGAATGGTTTTGGGGGTATTTTGGATATCGGGGTAGCCATATTGGATTAGATGGTAATGTTGTGATCAAATCGCATCAATAATACGTCCAGAACATTCTTCGTGCTTTTAAACCTGGATATAGAGCATGAAATTATGGTCATTTGAATGAATTTAAGAGTGGTAGCGGCCATATTGGATTTCTAGAAAATGCCACTTCCCGAAATTTTGAATACCCTCCAAAACGTATTGGCTTAGGTCCTCACAAACAAAAATGCATCGATAGAAAAAGTCTGCACTCCATTTCCACCCTGGGCCCACAATTCCTGCTGACTAGTAATACTTTTGGGTGTTGTAAATGGAGTTTAGCCTTTGCTGTCGAAGAGCAAAAAAATAATGATTTTCCGAATAAGTCCGGTAATACAGATTGATCATTTCACAAAGGCCCAACAGTGGCCCAATAAAAATTTATTTCAATACGTTCAGACCCAACATTTATCGTCCGCATTTTTATACTCAAAACTCCTGCATCCCCCCGGAAATATAAAGAATAAGGTAAATGAATGAAAACACTACATGTTTTTAGAGTAATGGGAAAATGGTTACTTGTAAAAGCATGAAATATGATAGCCAATAATATTCAAGGATGGATTTGATCTCGTAGAATTGATCACAAGAGACGTACAATTCGAACAACGGTGATAAAAGTGATATTTGCTAAAGGTTGCAATGGAAAGAGTTGTGTTTTAGGTTTACGAGTTATTCCAATGACAGGTCACAGAGGTTAAATTCTGTATGACGAAGTGAAGAGCCAATGAGCAGTCCTACCCGATAAGTCGGATAACCTATATTAATATCAAAGGCATATCTCACAAGTTCTATTTATCTATTGATTTCAACAATAGGATAATCCGCTTTAATATTATGTAGCTTGAAAAGAATTTGATTCTGGTGTGTTCGCACTTCTCAATCTCTTCTACCTCCATGTTATAACATTACTACAGTGTATGTATGTGTGTGTGTGTGTGTGTGTGGCTTTGTGTTTACTACAACGAGGACACACACCTGACTTTTCACTATCTAAATGAGGACTTCGTTACAACCGAGGACGGTCCTCGTTTGTAACGATGTTAAATAATCTATAGTATTGCAGTTTATTCCGTAATTTACTTTATAACGGAATAAACTGCAATATAATATTGCAGTTTATTGCAGAGTGATTCTACTTGCCCCAGTGATTAGGGTTAGGGCGAAAGTCGAGTGATCTACTCGCCCCAGTGACTAGGGTTAGGGCGAAAGTCGAGTGATCTACTCGCCCCAGTGACTAGGGTTAGGGCGAAAGCCGAGTGATCTACTTGCCCAGTGGGACTTAGGGTTGCCCCGGGCCGGTGTAAAAGTAATCATAGTCCGGCAGGTATCATAGTCCGGGCTCCATAGACGACAACGGAATAAAGCGTGAAAAACTAATGTTGCGTGATGAAGAGCAACCTGAATCGATGGCCGATGTTCATTCATTGTTCCCTGACTGTGAGCCCGGAGGACATATCTCCTGCCACACCGGCTATTAAAAATACAGAGGCTGCTGTTAACAGCGATCCATCATCCCATATGCTATATCCAATTATAATAATGGGTATTTGCTGCTTAAGCAGCATAAGCAATTAAAAAGCTATTAAAGATACAGCGCGTATCAATAAAAAAAGCAGGATTTAAAAGCGATTTTTTTCTGAGACAATAAATAATGCAACTATTGTGTCTATTTGATGGTATTTGGATTTAATTGGCCATAATATCATCGTTGATTGTTGTTGGTTGTAATTTGAATTTTTTGGTTCAAACGGCTATATCGATGACAAGTTTTTGAAAAGTATCCTGATATACGAGCAGTGGTCTAATTCAATGCCTAAACACAAACGGCCAGCAACGGAAAAATGTAGGTATGCATTGAACACATAAACCAGAACAAAACGTTGCTTAGAACAGCTGATAATAAGTGTCACTTAAATTTAATAACTGGACTCTCGTTGTTTCAAAGCATCATGGAGGTCATTTCTGATATCAAATAAAATAAAACAAGACTTGCATTGGAATTGAAATTAAGTTTTGGACATGATATTGAATTTGGACTTAAAAGACATTAAAGTGGATCAGAAGTCCAGTTCAAATACTAACATGGACAATCTATGATCATAATATTCATGTCCATTGTTTTAACGTTCTCTTCCACTTTATTAAAGTTTACAGTTCAAACAATTTTTACACTGCTTTGTTCATAATTAAAATATTGCTTATTGTTAGCCCAATCCTGCCACACCTGTCCTCCTTTGTGAGACTCTTACTTCTATAACCTTTCATCAGATATCCGTGATTTCACAAATCGGACCAGCTTGGAATTTATAACCCTTCTTCAATGCACTCTATCTCCGGACAGGAGTGTCGAAATGGGATAAAAAGCACAGTAGAGAGAAGGTAATGTACTTTAAAAAGAGTCATCATGACGAACAGAGGTGGTTTATATTTTTAATATTTGTGTTCCCAATCCTGCGTTTTTATTGATACACGCTGTAAGGGTCTTCCGGTTGCCATGGCCATTACTGTCACGCTTGACTAAAATCAGTGTGCAATCACCATTACCATGCTAGAGTCTGAATTATGCATGGTTAACGTGCAGGATTTTCCCTAAAATTGTATAATCCTTTCTCCATAAAATTTATATTTGCGGATTATTTTTGTCTTGTGTTAATATACCATAATGCTAATTTTAGTTTTATTTTAAAATGAAAAGGGGTTGTGACAATTAGCGACCCTGGGTCACTAGTGACCCTGATGAATTCATCAGACTTGGCATAAGGTCAGTACAAGTCTGATGAATTCATCAGGGTCACTACTGACCCAGGGAAAAAAAAAAAAAAAAAAAACAGTAGAGAGAAGGTAATGTACTTTAAAAAGAGTCATCATGACGAACAGAGGTGGTTTATATTTTTAATATTTGTGTTCCCAATCCTGCGTTTTTATTGATACACGCTGTAAGGGTCTTCCGGTTGCCATGGCCATTACTGTCACGCTTGACTAAAATCAGTGTGCAATCACCATTACCATGCTAGAGTCTGAATTATGCATGGTTAACATGCAGGATTTTCCCCTAAAATTGTATAATCCTTTCTCCATAAAATTTATATTTGCGGATTATTTTTGTCTTGTGTTAATATACCATAATGCTAATTTTAGTTTTATTTTAAAATGAAAAGGGGTTGTGACAATTAGCGACCCTGGGTCACTAGTGGGTCCTAGTGACCCTGATGAATTCATCAGACTTGGCATAATTCTGCAGTTTATTCCGTACAAGTCTGATGAATTCATCAGGGTCACTAGTGACCCAGGGTCGCTAATTGTCACAACCCATGAAAAGAGGGTTCCGGATGGTACTTGTCCCATTCGTTCCTGTACAAATGAGCGAGATGAAAACGTCATTTTCTCCTCAATGGAATATCTCAGACCTTACAGCTAGCATTTTGCTTGAAAATCGTCATATCTCCTACCCAATCAATCATGAAATTAGGGTAGTTATCCCTAAAATTTTCGAGCTACTGGACCGTGAAGACTAGCATGCACCGTGGATCCTGGAGGTCAGAGCATTTTTTTTCAGTCAGGTGTTCCCTAAGAATACGGTTAAAATTGGTTTGTCGGATCCAAATAACATATCAATGACAACCTTTTTTGATATTCCTCAAGATTTTATACTTAATATTGATAGCAACCATGATTTGCAACCCAGATCTCGCCATTTCTCTCAGTTTTTAGGGTATACTTAGGCGAGGGTCACCAAAAAAACAAAACAAAAAAAAGACAAACTTAATTTGCAGTGAGGGCTGGACTTACCTGTTTGTCATGTTATTTACTGGTGTGAATCCCTATGAGCTGCCATCACCAGAATTTTGGTTCTTTGGTGATTAATTTTCCCATATATCACCTTGAGGGGATGTCCGCTTACTAAGATATGGGTTAACGCCTTGAAAAGCTGCACGCTAGCGTGTTCTGTCCATTTCGAAATGGCCGCTATTGTCTTATAGAAAACCGCCATTATTATTTCATTAAAGATAGAAATTACATCCACGACTGCACGAAATCAAGTTTTTAACTTCCTGAAGGGAGCTTAAACATCTTGGCGTCCAAGATGACCGCCGCAAGGAGACAGGTTTTGCTAAATGAACTTCAATTGGTAATTTGTTGGGCTAATGTTCAACTTTTCGGGGCAGAAAGAGAAACACACCAAATCGCAGTGATATATTGGAAAATTAATCACCGGGGCCTAGTGGGTGCAACAAACTCGAATGTTATGGCCTGTACCAGAGGGTGTTTTGATCAATCCCAATAAGGCATTGCAATGTGCCTATACTGTACTGTACTAAACACGTGCCAGTACTTAAGGATAAAAAGTGTTCCAAAAGTTCAAGAACAACAAGACATTTCATGATCATGCGAAAAATTCCCTAAGTACTAATGCTTTGTAGGCTAAAATGACCGTGAAAGTCAGGGTTTTTATGTGTGTAGAATAGGATTTTTGTGGGATCACATGACCCTATTGAGGTGAAATTTCCCAGAACTGGTGCATTGTGGGATTGACTCAATACACCCTCTGGGCCCGTACAGAAATTTGCTCATAGACTATGGCACCTGCTTCTAGTCCAGAATTGTCCTTAAATGTTGTAAAGAAATATCTAGAAATTGTTTATTCCAAAAGCTATGGATTCAATTTTGGGAAGAATTTTCCTCGAATTAACTAGGTTAAAGTTGATTATTCTTATCAAACATTGTAATAGCTCATGTAACACATTTTGACCAAATATGTTGCTTTGAATAGATAAATTCCCTCTAAGTAATATCAATTTTACTACAATCGGTGTGCAATACACTATTTATTATTCTAATACGAACAAATAAGCTCTTCATATGGATAGGCAAAAAATACATTTTTTATATGGAGGGAGTTAGTATTATGTCAGGGAAGGTAAACACATAATCAGACTTTGTTTGCAATTTTGGTTGGTATAGCTTCGCTGGACTAGATGAATATCAAGATACTAGTTAAGTCAAAATCCTCATTTCCGTGACTAATCTTTGGCAAGTAAGGTTTGATGATTGATTTGACTTCAAAGGATATTTTAGAAGGTTTTTAGCCCACATGTCCCTCTGGAAAATGTCGGCAATTTCCACAGGAGGGGGGTAAAGTTTCTATAGGGTAAATTTTAAATAATGGTCCAAATAACGTTTAGTATAGCACAAATTGTTCGTGTGGTAACAAGGAGTAAAAAAGTCTATGGTGACCTGTCTGTAAAATGCAAAATGAAATGAGACAAAAAGAAATGGAAATGCAACACAAAGAAAAGGAATTGCAAATGCAAATTGAAAAAGACAAAGAATTGGAAAAGGAAAAATTGCAAAATGAGATGAAACAAAAAGAGCTTGAAGCTCATCTAGAGTTAGAGAAATTGAAACAACAGGCTAGCTCGTCAGACTCTTCCAAGCCCTCTGGTTTTGATGCGGCGAAAAACATTCGCCTGGTTCCAAAATTTCAGGAACAAGAAGTAGACAAATACTTCTTACAAAAAAATTGCCAATAGCTTGAAATGGCCCAAGGAATCTTGGACCTTGTTGCTACAGTCAGTGTTCATTGGTAAAGCCCGAGAAATATATTAGACAGATGTAGTGATTATGACGAGGTTAAGCAGGCAGTGCTCAAAGCATATGAATTGGTGCCAGAGGCATATAGACAAAAAATTAGGTCTTTGTCAGAAAAAGGATGGACCAACGACCAATGTTGAATTGCCCGTTGTAAAAGAAAACAAATGTTGATTCGCTGGCTTCTCTCAAAAAAAGTTCGGCAAAAAATTTTGGTCAACTAGGGTGGTTGATTTAGTTGAAGAGGTTTAAAACAGTTGCCTACATCCTGATATCAAAACACATTCTGGATGAAAAACAAACAAAGGCAGGGAGGACTATTGCTTTGACTCACAAAGTAAGTAATACAGTAGGCTTAGTCATGAAATTATAGGTACAACAAGTACAACAATAAGTCAGGTTCAAAAAAAGCATCTTCATGGTAGCACCAGGTGGGAAAATCCCAGTCAGGTTCCATGATGAAAAAGGGGAAAGTAAAAAGGGAAGTAGTAAAGAAAGTAATGGTGCTTAATCAAACGCATGGGAGGGACCCCAACAAAATCACAGTTCACATGCATCACTGTAAAAAGCCAGGACCATTACAAGGTCCACGGTGTTGGAGATACATGGATATCCAACCCAAAATGGAGAGAGCCAAAGGTGAGTCCAAAACCAAATAGGTTGTGCAGTTACTTGAGGTCAAAAGGTCATTCTTCTGTTTCATAAAACAAGAAATCCCAAAAAAAGGGAAATGACACAAGAAAAAAACGTAAGGGCATGGACTTAAGCTTTGTTTTGGAGGAATTTGTGTCACTTCAAGGTGATAGTTTAGACCAAAACCCATTACGGAATCATGCGGGACTCGTGCTGCGCACAGTCTATGATATTGGAAGATGCCACATTCCTTGATATTGAGAGTTCCACAGTTCTTTTGTGCACTAGTCCATTGATTCAGGGGATAGGTAGGATTGTATTAGGTTCCCTCTTCACAAAATTGTAATTTGAAATCAGACTTGGTTTCTGGAACTGAACAATTGGGTTAGACAAGAAGAACTCCCAGTTAAAGGGGGTATCCATGTGTAAGAATGATTTGGAGGGTGGGAAGGTACTCCCGATCCCATTAGTTTCCCAGGTGCCCTGTACAGTGGATAAATTTGATGAGGCAATAGGACATTTTCCCAGCATGTGCAGTAAACTAGGTCAATGACTTTAAAAGCCTCACAGGAAAACGAGTGAGCGGGGGATGAGTCAAAATACTCATAAAATAGGAAGAGCGTCGAGGAGGACTTTGTCCCAAATTTAGAGGATCTTTTCTCTCAACGTTATAGGAATTTGGAGGTCATCTTCCATCTTTCAGGGAGACTAAATTCCCTATTAGTGAAAACTCAGCCCCTGAGCACAAACAAGTGACAAGCTGGTAAACAATGAAAATCCAGCCGTGAGTGAGAGAGTTAGTGACTGTAAAGGATACCCTTTAAGGCCACTGACAAGCTGGTAAATGAGAAGCACAGTGGAACCAGCACTTAGAAATTAGGTGACTTGAACCCCATGGGCATTGGACGCAACAGGAACCGAGCAATTCCTGTATGGTTTCTACAAACAAAATGGTGTCCTCAAGAGAAAATGGCGGCCACCTGATTGCACTTGTAGATGCAGAATGGAAGGTTGTGATCACATTTGTGTACGCCAAAGGTATACCATTAGGGAAGTGATAGGCATTAGCCAATGATAGTCCCATGGCAGACACTTAGGTGTGAGAAATACACATGACAGAATTAGGAGTCATTGTGGTGGCATACACTCAGAAAAGATGTGACTGAGATTGTACGACCTTGTCACAACAATTGTCAAATGGGGGCAAGCCCAATCAGAAAAATCCTACTGCTCCCTTGCAACCAAACAGATTTGATGAGCCATTTTAGTAGGGTCTTAAAGACGTGTAGGGCCCACTTCAAAGATCAAGTGAAGGAAATCAGTATTTACTGACCATCATGTGCGCTTCCACACAATTCCCTGAGGCTATACCTTGAGAAATATTAGGGCACAGAATATAGTGAAAAGCTTCTAACAAAGTTTTTAATAGATAGAAATCCGTGGTGATTACTTGGACTGATATAATGTGGAATATTAATGTCGGCGAGGGACTTGTAACCTTGTAACCTATGTCGTCTTGAAACTGATGAAACAAAGTTAACGTCAGGACTGAGAAGATGCCCTTGGAATAATTACCTGAGGATTATAATGTGATTGCAGCGTCATTTGAATCTCGCGTGAGGACGTATCATCGTTGAACTGCAACGCTTCTTGTGGAGATTAGAGGAAATTCTTGTTTACAATAAGGATAATTTTAAATCTTGTGTGTAATTTTATGTAAACTGTTAATTGTTTTGGAATACCCAATTCTTGAACCAATTTACATCATTAAAATCTGTTATATTGTATAAAAATTTAGGATCACTTGTGCACCAAGGCTTCATTTATTTGTGTTTGAAAGGTATTCTGACCTTTGACGCTTACGAGACGTCATAACCAGACATATCACACTATATATCCTCAGTATATTCCAATTGGAATCTTCTCCGGTCCTGAAGATAACCTTTTGTTACAGCCGTTTAAGACGACAAGATTGAAACAGTCTCTCGACGACACTAATTTCCACAGTCACAAATCCAGGTTTTTCTAAAACCATCAGTCGCCGCTAATATCCTCATTTGGACCACAAAAACTGGAATCTCTTTTTGATTCTTCTGGCTTAAAAGACGATAGCAGACAGTTCAGCTATCAAGCTCTGGTGGCATCCAAAATATTATAAATCCTGGCGTTAAAACTAGCTGTAACTATATTGTATAGCTTCCTGACCTGGTTACTACTGCTGGCCTGAGTCCTTCCAGTGACAAGTATATAACTATTCACAGCTAGATTCCCCTTTCCTAATACCTAAAATAGGTATTACAACATTATCATGCATAAACATATCCTAGCGCTGTCAAATCAGATTTCACATAAATTACATCATCTACATTACATCACCTCACAATTATAACTTCATGGGGAATTACCTATTTTGCAACATGTTTTGATCTCAAAGCATAAACAAGTTGACTCAGTTTCTAAGTTTACATCTTGGGGAATTCCTATTTCCCCTATTGTGCAAAGTATCTAGTTGTAAATAACATGATTGTGTGAGCTCAATATAGCGCTTAGGAATCCCCTGCTCTCTTTTCTTTATCATAAACAAAGTACTTTTCCGTGAGAAATCTTTTCTCAAATAAAATTGAGAAAATAATATTTAATCGCAAAATTTGAGGGTAATATAACAACATATTCACCTTACATTCTAAATTACCCATGAAATATTCCAAGCAACATGTATTATCCTTGGCACACATTGTTTGAATTACCAATATAGCAATTTTCAAGTGTTAATACTCTGTCAAGCCTGTCATTTTCTAAAAGGTACTTTTTTCAGCTAAGTAATCATTGGTGTATGGAAAGTAAAAAGTTAGTCACAAGTGTGGCTCCACTTTATGAACAGATAACTTGGGTCATTTAAAGGATTTCTTTACATCAGAAAAATAAACTTGTGAACTTCATCTACACTTGGAACAACCAATTTAATGGAAAATAAATGATTTAAAATGTTACTGATATGTACAATAATATTAACTCTGGACATTAGTGGACACTAATAAGTATATTATATAGTATATTATATAAAGTTTAGGTCATTTGTTTATGAGGCTCATTTGTTTGTATTTAAAGGGTATTTCGGACCTTTGACGTCCACGGGACATAACAGAATTGGGGGGCTCGTCCGGGAATTGAATTGAAATAAATTTGAGCCTGATTGTTCACGGAATTTACACCGTAAAAGTGCGATGATAACATTGTGAACATTTAGGCATGCACATTTTGTGTGTATTACATGTACCACACTGTATTTGGCTGTAATTTGGAAATACAGGAAAGTACTGTAAATTTTATGTCCAATATTTCAGGCCTATAATGACAAAATTTAAAAACGAAGGCTTTATTCGAATTTTAATGAGTAACAACATTATTATACACCGATGAATCTTCAATTATTCGATTAAGTACTAAAATTTAGAGGGAAACAAATACTGCAAATTTTACAGGAAAATCCTGGCAGCAATTCTGCCAACAAAACCCCGTAAAAATACAGCTTTTACAGGTTTTCATTCAAATTTACTGTATATTTTACAGTTTGATGTAATACATTTTACAACAAACTGTCACTTTTACAGTATATGCACTGCAAAAATTTGTGGATAGGCCTACTAAGTTAGGGTGTTTGTCAGTGCTTTTTTACTCTACACACGTTCACAATCTCTGTAATATAACTCACCTAAGCTAATTATATATGTTTTTGAGTGTTTCGATTAAATTAATGTTTACAGTATACTGTAAATTTTACGGTAATTTTGTTGGCAGAATTGCTTCCAGGATTTTCCTGTAAAATGTTTAAGTATTTTTTTACAGTGTACTGTGTACTGTGTAGTTTGGTTCAAATAAATATTGTGTTGTAGAGTACAGTCACAATGGAGTTTAATCCAGAGGAGTTTATTGGGAAAATAACTTGGGAGATGTTTGATGAAAAGCCTGAGCTAAACATGAGAAAACAGGTTATAAAAACAACCTGAATAAAACTTTAGTCCAGGAAATTGTTTGGGATGAATCCTATTTGGAAAGGATTCAGGCACTGCACGAACAGGGTGAAAGTAATGAATTCAAGCTGAAAGAACTTGAAATTCAAAAGGAATTAGAAATAGAGTTGAAAAACTTGGAAATGGAACAAAAACAGAAAGAAATGGAACAAAAGGGAAAAGAAATAGAAATGCAAATTCAAAAGAAACAAATTGAAAAAGAAAAGGAAATTGAATTAGAAAAAGAAAAAATGCGAATGAAAAAAGAAATGCAACAAAAAGAGATGGAATTGCAAATGCTAATGGATATGAAAAAGAAAGAGCTTGAGGCTCAACTAGAGTTAGAAAAATTGAAACAACGCGCTAGCTCGTCAGACTCTTCCAAGCAAACTGGTTTTGATGCGCCTGGTTCCAAAATTTCAGGAACAAGGAGTAGCCAAGTACTTCTTACACGTTGAGAAAATTTCCAATAGCTTGAAATGGCCCAAGGAATCTTGGACCGTGTTGCTACAGTCAGTGTTCATTGGTAAAGGCCATGTCATCAGCACTTAAGTGACCGGGGGGGGGGGGTCCTATGGACCCCAAAATTTGTTTTCGCGCTGGTCGCTTTACGCGTGGGATTTTTGCGCCGAATTTTTTTGTAATTGTCTGACTTTTAAATGCGCTTCTTTTCATAAAAATATTAATATCGGCCAAGCCGTTAATGAGTTAATTAGTGGGGGTCCCATGGAGCCCCCCTCCCCTTGGGCACTAACGAAAGTCATCTGAGAATATGTTCACACAAACATTATTTATTATTTAATTATTTAAAATTATTAGTAACATTAAAAATAATTAACCATTTATATGCTGAAAACTCTATGGGAAAATGACGTGTATTTTGCATGCAACACCCGTTAAAAATACAGGATCCCTAAAACTGCAGGTTTTGTGTTAAATATGTGTAATTTGGGTCTTCTAGAATAGATATCAACATAAAATAAGTTTTCAAAAAGTTTGATGTAAGCGCAAGGCTCATTTGAAATTTCCGTCTTTCTGTCAAATTTTCGCATGTTTTGAAAACAATGTTTTGCTCCTAATTTGCAGCCCGAATAACAAATTTCATTTTTTATTGCTGATTTGGGGTTGTCTTATGACCCTTCACATGTGGTATAAATTTCGTGCAAAAAATCCTTCGGGAAAGTGGTTTCCTTAGTGTGGGGTCCCATGGAACCCCCCCCCCCCTTGGGCACCAACGGGAGTGAAAACCCCTTGGTCACTAAGTGTTAGACAGATGTAGTGATTATGATCAGGTTAAGCAGGCAGTGCTCAAAGCATACAGGGTAAGTCAAAAAGATTTACACTCGATTTAAGAAAAATCTTGAAAGTATTTAACAAGTTTAGAAATCGTTTTTATACATGAAAACAATAGCTCATTATATCCACTATCATTGGTAAAAAAATCTAACGTTTACCTTTTCGCATATTGCAGATGGTAAATTAACGGGAAGTCGCCAAAAACCATATTGACCACGGTTGTACAATTCCTCACTTCCACAGCAGCAAAGGCCATTTAGTTACTGTCATCTAAATACTTTTAAGCATTTGCTCTTGTATTTTGTTCTAAAGTATAACCATTACCTAATCCGTAACAACTGTTGTTGATAATATTTCCTAATAGACAATGGGGCATACAAGAAAAAACCTTAGTTTTTCACTTTCGTAGTCCGAGTCTAGGCACTACATGAAACCACCTTTAAAAGATGGCAAATGTATATCTAATCCCATATTAAAATCGTTCTCCTGTTTCTAACTGCACGTTAATGAGTAATTTTAATTTAAGTTAGTATCAAAACCCCTATGTTAATGTATAGGCAATATCCGATCTTTACCAAGAGAGGGCGCTATTTCCTGTGTACCTCATAGCAATATCTTAAAGCTCCTTAAGGGTGAAATGAATACAAAAAATATTTAAAATGATGCAAAGCTTAAGTCTTAACCTTATTAATAATCAAATTAATTAGTTAAAACTCTAAAAGAATCATAATAGGCCTGGAAAATTTGTGGGATACTCCCATTTATATGAGAATTTTAACTGGTCTCCTCAGGCTACAGAAATCTACACTTTTGGCACTCTTGGTCACCAAAATATCCATCTTTTTGAAAAGTTGTTGCTCTGACAACCAAAACCCCTCATATTTCAGGATTTTTTCCCCAGTAAAGACCCCGATGAGGCACCAAGGGTATTTCATTACAGCACAGAGTTAAACATGTGGGGGGTTTGGGTGAGAGCAGGCCAAAGTACACTAAAACTTGGGGTTTTTAGATTAAAAGTGTTAAAATTTTCCACAATTGGGGGTCATTGGGTGACCATCTTTGCACTGTTGCCAAAATAGAGTTATATCTAAAATCTTGGGTACTAAAATAACTCTTACCAGGATTTCTGACCCCCGGGTTCTGACCCAAATGCTAAATTGTTTGAATCCATTAATGACCAACTTATTCAAATTTTGAGATGACCAAATTCAAAAAGTTGAGTCATGGACCCTGAGACCAAACCCTACCCTGGGGCAGGGTAAAGTCCTATTAGGGGAGGTATGCAGTCTTATGCTCCATAGACCCATATTTCCAAGACTGGCTATTGCCCAAAGGCTCCATTATTTTTAACAAAATAACAACCCCTTGTATTTACATTTGTATTTACAAAAATTGTCCCCAAAGACCCCCAATTTTGAGAAATCTTGACACTTTTAATCTAATGATCCCTAATTGTGAAGAATTCTTGCCTAGCCCCATCCTAAGACCTCTATTTTTGAAATTCTTAACCTTTTTTTGCCTGGTCTCACAAAGACCCGCACATTTTAACTGGGCACACAGAATGTCCCTTAATCCAAAGGGTGTGGGCCTAAGGTATGTGGACGTGAGTGCCTCCCAGGGATCCTTACATATAAGAAACTGCTTATTTTTTATCTGAAAACTGAGGGTTCTTTGGGTGACAAAACAACAATGTCTCAAAAAAATGAGGTCTTTGTGTGATGGTGGACAGTGTTGCAATTGTGGATCTCTGGGCCTGGGGCCTCCAGGCCTGGTACTCCCATCCCTTAATGGAAGTAGCCCCCCAGCTTTTTTCCCCGGCCCTATATGATTATTTTATACTCTTTATTAATGATTTGATTAATATAGTTGAAAATAAAGCTTTTGCAACTTTTTAAACACTAATTCTGTGTTGATTTAACCCTTTAAAAACAACAATGTATTGCAATGAGATACATAGAAAATAGCGCCCTCTCTTTTTGGTATTCAGATATTGCCTATACAATAACATGGGATTTTTTAGACCAATTAAAATTCAAATTGCTTGTTAATGTGCAGTTAGAAGCAAGAGAACAATATTGTTATGAAATTAGATATAAATTTGCTTTATTTTAGAAGTGGTTTCATGTAGTGCCTAGATGGGAACTACGAAACTGCATAATTTGGTAGCTCGCCCTACCATCTATAACAATAGTAAATGACAGTAGCGTAACAGGGCCAGAGGGAAGGGGACGCACCCCCCCCCCCCATGGGCCTGACAAGGAAATAAGCTTAAAGGCTGACTCAGAGATTTCGAAATATATTATTTGTGTGTAGTAATTAAAAATAGTCATCTAGAACTAAAGGTAGTCACCTCAAATGCTTTATTCCAAAGTTAGAGATGAATCGGATTTTTCGTTTTCATGCAGTAAACATTTATGCACAGTTTAACAGTGCCATAGGATACCGTGTATAACAAAAAATCCGGATCCGGAATTTTATAACAAGTTGTGATTTTCTATAGATGAGGTGACATAAATGTTTACAAACACAAGTTAGCACCTGGTCTAATGACATGTTGGAGGTGGGAAGAATATGCCCATATAGCTACAGCATTCAAAGGCCTTATCACGCCCGATTGAGCGCGAATTTTAAAAGCACAAGCCCTGCAGGTGCTCACGCATACTACCGGGCAGTGCTTTGTTCTTTGCCCGGCGTTGACGTCACATGTCAACTCATCTATATGAAGGACTTCGATTTGAGCTTAGTTATTTCACACAGTTATTAGCAGCAAACAAAAAGACACCTTTTTCCAAAATAGTGCCATGCACTCTCTTTTTTGTATCATGCATAGCATTATGATGCATCTGCTTATGTTTGTTTTTGCAGTGTTAGCAATCTGTAAACTTATTATCTATATTTTCATGTTGTAAAGCGCTGTGATCGCGATTCGTGGAACAGCGCTATATAAAAGCTGCTTATTATTATTATTATTATTATATGGACAAGCATTGTGCAAAAAACACGATTAGTTTGAAAAATTAGTGTGCCCTCATCGGGAAATCTCTAAGTCAACCTTTTTAAGCTAGCGGTAAAGCAGGAAAGTGGGAAAAGGACAAGCAGAAAGGGAGTAGAGAAAAGGGAGGGAAGGAGAGAAAGGACTGGGATGCAAAGGAAAAGGCAGATGGACGTTGAATGTGTGTAATGTTCAAATATTGATTCCCCAAAGTAGCCCCCCCCCCATCAGGTTATGAAGGAGTCGGTGGAAAATGTGGGTCAACCGGCTGTATTGCACAGGATTGCCTACGTATTGCATTCAGTTTCCACGAAAAGATATGTGAACAATTTCGAACATTCAATGAAGGTATACTTCAAAATTGGGTGTAAGATTCCATAATTTGTAATTGATTTCAGAATAATTAAATAGTTTAACATTTTTCTTGATGAAGGTTTACACAAAGGTATCAAAGCAAGCAAAGAATGTCATGATGTACTTTTGTAGACTCATCCAAAGTCTCTTTGGCTAAATTCCACAACAGTGATTCCGTGGACAGAGTGAAAAATGGGTACCTATCTTTATAAAAACATAACTTCGCAATGCAAAGTTCTAAAATCAAAATTCAAAATTTCTCTAGTAGGTGAAATAATCTAGTCTTATATGTAATACTCCGTATCTTTGGTAGATTTTCACTGATGTTGAAAAATTCAAAACAAAACGAGGTAAATCTTTTTGACTCCACCACTGTAGAAATTGGGTTGCAAGAGGCATATAGACAAAAAATTCAGGTCTTGTCGAAACAAGTCACCAGA
The DNA here is from genome assembly GCA_023653785.1 of Ophioderma brevispina. Classification (NCBI taxonomy): domain Eukaryota; kingdom Metazoa; phylum Echinodermata; class Ophiuroidea; order Amphilepidida; family Ophiodermatidae; genus Ophioderma; species Ophioderma brevispina. The sequence goes on from JAMKCH010025920.1 coordinate 123,236, forward strand.
CATGTTGATTGCCCGTATAAGGAAACAAAATGTTTGATCGCTGGCTTCCCTCGAAAAAAGTCCGGCAAAAGTTTGGTCAACTGAGGGAGTTGATGGTAGTTGAAGAGTTAAAAGGTGTTCTTTCATCCAGATTCAAAAACACATCTCTGATGCAAACAAAATGATGATGTGCGCGAAGCAGCACAAGAAACAGAGGATTTGCTTTGACACATAATTGAGTAATACTAGTATATAGAGGCATAGCCAAATTTACTAGGTACAACCAAATACATCAATAAGTGGGTTCTACCAACAGCGTTAATGGTAAGCACAGAGGAGGAAAAAATCCCAATCAGGTCCCATGAAAAGGGGAGCAAAGAAAACGCGGGGCTAATCAAAAGCATGACGGGGACCCAAGCACAGATCACATGCAATCACTGATAAAAGCCAGGAATTTAAAGTCATGGTGTTGGGAGCTGCTGGCTACCCGGCCCAAAAAGGAGGGAGTCAAAACGTGAGTCAAAACCAGTAGGTTGTGAGTTACTTTGAGAGTCAAAAAGAGTCATTTCTTCTGTCAGAAGCATAGAAAATCCCCACAAAAGGGAATTGGCACAAAAAATAGTAAGGAATGACTTTAAGCCTTTTGTTTTGACTTTCAACCATGCGGGGACACGTCTGTGCACAGTCCAGATATTGGAAGATGCACTTCCATTGAAATCGAGAGTTCCACGGTAACTAGTTGCATTTAATTCAGGGGATAGGTATGAGTGTATTAGTGCCCTCTTCACAAAATGAATTTGAAATCAGATTGTTTCTGGAATGTACAATTGGTGGTAGACATAACTCCCAGTTAAAAGGCGTATCCATGTTGTTAGGGATGCTGTGGAAGGGGAAAGTACTCACAGATCCCATAGTTTACCAGGTGACCTGTACAGTGGATGTAAATTGGATGAGAACGTAGAAATTTCTCAGCCTGTGCAGTAACTAGGTCAATGGCCAGAAAAGCCTCATAAGAAAACAGTGAGCAGGCGAAGGTCAAAATACTCATACACAAAGGAAGAGCGACGAGGATGACTTGATCCAAATTTAGAGGATACTTCTCTCAAAGTTAGAGGAATTTGGAGGTCAGCTTCCCTCTTCAGGGAGCTAAATTTCCTTAGTAGTGAAAATCCAGCCTCTGAGCACAAACAGAGTGATAGCTGGTAAACAATGAGAATCCAGCCGCTGAGCATGATAGAATTAGGGACTGTAAGTGGGACCCTTTAAGCCATGACAAGTTGGAAAAATGAGCAACCCAAAATCACCCAGCACTAGAAAATTAGATGAGAAGGCATTGACCCAACATGAAGCAGGGCAAATTCCTGTATGCTTCTACAAGCAAATATTGGTGTCCTCTGAGAAAATGGCGGCCAACCGATGCAAGTGTTGTAGACGAAGAATGGTAGGTTGTGCATCAATTGTAGTGCCAAAGGGATACCATAGGGAAGTGAATCGCTCATCTAGTCCTATGGCATGACACTTAGGTGTGAGAATAACACATGACACAATAGAAAGTCCTGTTTTGGTAGCCTACACTCAGAACAGATTGTGCGAGAATGTCAGAATTGTCAAACATGTCAAATGGGGGGCAAGTCCAATCAGAAAATTCTACTGCTTCCCTTGCAACCGAATACCAGCATTTGATGAGCCATTAGGACAAGGGGTCTTAATAGATTCGCGTAAAACGGCCATTTTTGCTTACTTACTTACTTTTTGCTTACCCTTGTTTTAGCGTTATATTATGAGAAAATATGTATTTTTTTTAACATAACGTGAAAACCAAAAAAAGAAAGAAAACGGTGAGAAAATAACCAAACAATAAAAAACCCCTATTTTCCCTAAAAACGATGCAAATCTAATTTGTCCACGGCTAGCAAAAGCAGAGAAACATGTAATTGTATTCTTATGGATTTGAAGCACACGTATTCCTCAGATTAATTAATTTGTTCACATGTAACGCCAAAAAAAGCCACTTGAAACTGCACTCAATTGTTCTTAAGACTACGTTACCTAAATTCCCTCACCCGTCTCCAATCATATGCAAATATTGAATTGGTTAAATAACCTACTTTTAAATAATGGCATTGGCGCGTGCCTCCTACAATGGCAGGTTCTATGAACTGTCTGGATTAAATGACCATAGTTCATCGTGATGGGGTTAAACGTTTTCCCTCAATGTAGCGTTCTAGCAAGATGGCAATCAAGGGAAACAGAGAAACAATTATGGAGCATGGCAAGACTCTACAAAGGTGCAAGGCGAGAGATATTGCTAGTCAAAAAATAGGACAAATAGCCGCAAATAATGCTTTGCAGGCGGAGAGAACTGAATCATAACTCTTAAAACCAGCAATGGAACTTGGAATTGAGAGTATTTATTGACCAGAAGGGTCTTAAACATTTTTAGTCGGGGAAAATTTGCATCCATGGTATCCTCTGCTAATGCTAGCGTGGACAAAGGGAGGTTTGCATCATTTTTAGGGAAATCGTCATTGTTTGGTTATTTTTCTCCGTTTCTTTTCTTGTTTTCACCCAATCGTTCACAGGCTAGAAAACGTACAAGTTTCATAATATAAAGATAAATACAAGGATACGAATTGATTATGTAAGCAAAATTTGCCGGTTTGGAGGGAACGTTCTTTCTGAGACACCCTGTTACAGGGTAGCCATTGGGGTAGGTACTGTAGAGGAGCAACTCCACTGTACCCAATATAACTGTGTGCTTTGCCAAGCCTGTCTTGCAGGGTACTGGAGCTATCTAAATTTTGGAATTTTCCTCTGGGAGAGTTTCATCCGGGAGAGCAAGCTAACTAAAGAATAAGTCAGATGGAGAGTCCAGATAATCAATTTTCCTCTCCTTAGGGAGAGACTCTCTGAGACGAAAATTGTCAGTTTAGAGAGTACTCGCGACTGAACACAAATTTTTATTTAGTCCAGTGTGAGTTCGACCTCTCATTCGCGGAATTTCCCTGTGAGAGAGTTGCACAAGTTACAGCGCCACCACCCGGAGCTAGGAAATGGAAGCAAAAACATTAAAGTCCAACCCCATTGTTTCAAAAAAACGCCAAAGACACCATAGTGACTTTAAAAGTTCCCATGGATACCTTTAAAAAGTCCATGGGACTGTGGCAAAAATGTACCTGGATACTTTAAAAGTTCCATTGAGGAATACAAAAAATATCACAGTTAAAAAATCAATATACCCATGGAAAAACGGATGTGCAATCAATATTGAGCCCAGCTCTGCATGCACACTTAATTTGTATATCAATTACAGGAATGGGTTGACAATAAATTGAATAATATGTTATTGGTTATGCACACTTCAAAACTGCTCAGTTTTGTGGTTTGGATTATTATACGGTACCATTGGTTCTGAATTGGGAAAAATATGACTGATATTTAAAATCACAAAATAGTGAAACCATGTTCGCACTTCACAATCAGGCCAGGTGTAATCAGCGATGTTCTCTGGACGAAATAAACATGTTACAAATAAATTTATTGAAGTCTGTCCACGCTTTTCAGCTGCTACAAAAGTATATACACTAAAAAATGATCAGCGTGGTTAGTTAATGTGACTCAAAATAATTAAAACGTATACTTTATACTCAATTCAGTGACTTTTTATAGTACTTAAAATATATAAATAATTAAGTCTTTAAATGGTCACAAATACCCTTATTTCATTTGAAAAATGTTAACACAATTATACATATATTTAAGTGACGGTAAATTGTGCAAAAATATTAATCATTTTGTTAATTCTTTGTTTTGTTGTTTTAACGGTTGTTGGATGCACCACTATTGTAGTTGAGTGCCACTGTTCCGAAAGTGTATATCCGAATAAATAAAATAAATAGATATTAACAATTACTCATTTCACACTTATTGCTGTAATTTAATTGATTGTTGATGTTGTAATTTTTAAGTAATCCAGACCCATTCAGTTAAGTAAAATTCAAAGTTACAACAACAAAACAATTTGTAAAACCAAAAAGAACAAAAACAAGCAGTAATTTGGTATCTTATATTTTCACTTCAAATTTTTGATAGCTCAAAAACCTCTTATCTGTTCATTTTAATTCCCAATATATTATATATTTTGAAAGAAAATAACTATATGAATTAAATGTTTTCTATAGCATAGTATTGTAGTTAAGTTTTTAGCTAGTTTAATAAGCAGGGTCCCGGATTCAATTCCCAGTTTGGTAGGCCTATACATGTATAAAATGTACAGGGTCATGTGTTATATGGTGGGACACCCATATAGTTGGTGGCGTTACATTTTATCCTCCTCTTCTATGTTCAACAAGCTGCTGCAAGAGCATTAAGTGTTCAATTGTTTTAAGTTAGGGCTCATTTCAAAGCTTTATTATTCTTTCTAAATTTGTATTGCATTTGAGCATTAACATTTGTTTAATTAGCAAAAAATTCACAAATATTAACGAAGGTAAATCTGGTGGAGTGGCGGTGGAGGAGTGGCGGTAGAGGAGTATGTACAAACTCAATGGGAAAAGGAATTTATTGTTCTGACACATATTGTAATTTGCATTATTTTAATACAGAATGTTCTTTTAACTTAATACTAGCCTTCCCTGGTGCATGGTGTAATTTCTGAAGCAAAATTATGATTAGATTGATAAAGGTCACGACCGCTCATGTTCATGTATTACGGAAAATTAACAAAATCAGAAGTATAATAGTGTCCAATAAATTGTAAGCAGATGCAACTTTAATATAGCCCTGTAGTCTACACAAAAGTGGCAATTAATAAATTGGCTTATTTAATTAAAAATCATAAAACCTTAACACTTAAGTGACCAAGGGGTACTTAGTTTTAAGATTATTTACCACAGGAGAAAATACAATAAAGTATAATATGATGAACAAAATCTGATGTTTTTCATAATATCACCCTATATATTTTAGTGACCACCCTGTATACCATCATGAAACTAGTATAGATAAATTCCTTAAACCATAAGCTTTCCAAAAATATATAGTTTTATGGGTGTCAGATGTATAGTTTTTAAACTAGTAAATAAGTGAAAATACTCCTTCAGACTTTTAAAGTCTTTTTAAAGCTGTGCATTTCAAATCTCCTGATTACCTGTCTTCATATTTCAACCTCGTACTCATAAGTCCACTTACACACTTCGCTCAGATTCTTCCATCTCCTTTGGTATTCCTCGTTCCAAAAAGAAAGCTGGTGATCGTGCCTTTTCTATTGCTGGGCCTCGCCTTTGGAATGAATTACCTACCAACATCCGTGGTCTTGATAGTTTATCTGCATTTAAAAGTCATCTTAAGTCACATCTTTTTCCTAGCTCTTAGTATTTCTTGCCCTTTTTCTCCTGTCAGCGCCTTGCCTACTTTGTAAAAGGCGCTATATAAGTCTCATTATTATTATTATTATTATTAAAGGAGGGTAAATCACAAAAATGGGGTTTGTAACGCAAAGCTGTCCCACCATAAGACACATGACCAAAATGTAAAGCTCCCACTTTCAGCAATATTATCACCTAATGACTTTATATTATTTTCTTAAATTTTACCTCTGTCACCCAAAGACTCAAATTCTTCAATTTAAAAAAAATCACCCACGTCATTGCACTATTTCAATTCATATACAAACTTAGAACATCCATTACTTCATGACATATTATCTTTCATTCCACCGTATTTACTCGTAAACAATACGTTTTATTAAGAAGTGTGCAATCTATACTACTAAAATTGAGGCCAGGTTAAACTCAATGTTATTGAGTAAATACATGGAATTATTATTTTGAGTGTAGTTTTACAGACAATATACAAAAACGAAATACGTATTGACTAAGTGTAGTAGCATTTATCCACATATTTTGATAATGACGATTTTTTTTCTTTTTTATAGAACTTTTAAATACAAACCTTAAAAATTCTTAATCAATCCGAACGTCAAAGTTATTATCAAGCGATGTATGGATTTTATATTTTTATAAAACGATTTTGGGATAACGATTCTCATATCACTGTTAGAAAATTTTCCGTAAATTTACGGAAATTTCTGGCAGCAGAATTTCCAGACTTGTTAGGGTAAATTTACAGAATTTCAGTCAATTAACGGAACATTGACAGTAATTTTACAGAAAATTGTCTCATGTTATGGAAACAATGTGTATTTTAACAGAATTTTCCGTAATTTAAAATTACGGAACACAAAAAAAAAGGCCGGAAATTTTGCTGCCGGAAATTTTTGAAATATTTCCGTAAATTAAACTTTTATGTCTTTTGTTTTTTTATTTTTATTGTTTTCTAAAACAGATTTTCCGTAAATTTACGTAAAATCTGTTTTCTTAATTTACGGAAATTTCTAACAAGACAAAAAAAAATAAGTTGCAACTTTTTATTTCGTAAGGTAAGATATAAATAAGTTAGTGATTCGATACTCTTTATTTTTTAGTTATTTTGTGATTGGCATTTTCATTAAATACAAAATATCCTTCACTGACACATTTTTTATAGAAAAGAAAAGCGACGGTTCCCCCCTTCTTGTTCTAACGGATGTGCTTAGAGGAAAAACGGTTTTGTTGAGCTAAAACGCCATCGTTTCTTCTTTTTGAGGGTACAAATGCACTTTATTGTCAAACACCAAATACTAACATCGTAAGTTTTGAAATTGTATGATGTCCTAATTTGGCCAAACGAAAGCATGCTTGCATTGCCGTGCACGACATATAATACTAAATCATCTTTTTAAAGATGAGTTCTCGGTTTATTCACTTCCATAAAACAAAAATACTTTCGGTTGGGTCATTTTTATTTTAACTCTCTTTTGTAACACATCCTACAGGACAACGTCCATGTATCTCGCATATAAAATATTTAATGTTTTTGATTTCGGTACAAATTGAGACGGGTCATGCTTACTTTCCGACCGTATGCTTATAATGATAGAACTATTAGTTATAAAGGAAAATATGATTAAGATAGAACATGGAATATGAGATTTACAAAAGAAATCTGTTTACAATACAAATCAATTGGAGACGAGATACGCATACCTAATGTAGATATAAATGGAACAGGGTTTAGTTCATACTTGACCAATAACGCATCGCGAAACGCAGTGAGATGTTCTTCTTGTCCAACAAATTATTAAAGGTGCGTGTTCCGATCGCCTTTGGGATCCCCCTGATTTACCCGGAAGTAGTATCGATTTTGATATCAGATGAAAAGTTGTATTTTTCTCATAGTCGCCCTCAAATTTGAGCTTTCAAATCCATTTCATTCCCAATTAAGATATAAGCCAAAAAACGCCGTTTTAATGGTTAACCACAAATACTTATTAACACAGTACAGCCTGAGTCCCAAAAAAGTGGTACAATCAGAAAAAAATTGGGTTAAATATGAAAATTCCAAATTAGTCATTTGTATTTGGCATAGAATTAAAGAAAAAAGAACAGGCTTTCCAATGGTGTTTGTTTCATCTTATTTGCTTTTGTCAATCCAGAGATATAATCAATTAGGTGCGATACACCAAAATTGATTTTGTGCCACTTTTATGCATGGACAGAGTTGTTTCGCGCAGTTATGCCATGCTGTCTTGAAGCTCACAAAAGATTGCAATTTGACAAAAGAAACAAAACACAGATGAAAGTAAACAAAGGAAGTCTAGTTTTATCGACGCAGTTTTAATAATCAACATCAGCTCAATGATAAATATCTTCTTTTCATAAATAATAAACAATACAAATATTTATTGCACGTCATTGAAATGGAGCTTTGAATTTATTACAAAATTGGTATCTGTTGAAATCATGCCAGAAGGAATGTAATTGCGGCCAAAATAAACACTCCAAATCCAAAGAAACGATTTAAAGATATTGCACTATCTTTGTGCATTTACTAATTGTTGAAGCAAAGTATCAAGGTGTCGGTAGGAATTTGCGCTTCATGCTACTTCAAGACCATAAAAAACTCTCTCCTCCAGGTTGCTGTACACTCAAGGTTCTCTTCTAACAACCAACAGTATGTCAAATGTTATTCACTTTATGTTAAAACCAGAACTTTAACTACTGATCATAACTTCCACCATTACGTAACTGTTTTCATATCTTTTAGAGTTTCTTTGTGAAGTTAATTCATTTCAAAGAATCTGATATCTGTTCAAATGTGAATAATTTATGTTTAACCAATTCTTTCACCGTTTTCACTCAACCAGATAGTGGCACAAACTCGATTTTTGTGTTCCGCAGTAACTTGAGTTCTCTCTCGCTTGAAACAAGCAAATGAGATGAAACAAAAAATACTGGAAAGCCTGGTCTTTTCTCTTTAACGTGATGTACAAAACGACTTACTTATGTTGAGATAAAATATTGGAAAAAAATGGTTTTTGATTGTACCATTTTTTTGAGACAGGCTGTATTTAATTTGTTTTCTCACTCACATGGAAGCATATCACCAAAATTTTTTTTTTTTTTTTTTTTTTTTTTTTTTTTTTTTTTTTTTTTTTTTTTTTTTTTTTTTTTTTTTTTTTTTTTTTTTTTTTTTTTTTTTTTTTTTTTTTTTTTTTTTTTTTTTTTTTTTTTTTTTTTTTTTTTTTTTTTTAAATTTCACTTGGATAGTGAGAAAATAGAAATGATCTTCTGATACCAAAATGTCTAAATTTGGTGCAGTAAAAGGGGGGGGGGGCATGGTTGATAATCCCGTAGGTCGGGTCACCCATCGTGCACCTTTAAATGCGCCAAAATGTTGATTGGGGTATATGCTATTCATATATTTCATGGTACCACTTTCCCCTTCATCACTCTTTAGGTATTATCAGTCAAGTAATGTCAAATTCAACGAATCAACGATTGACAAGTGATATTAGCCAATTTATGCCGCTGAAACTAACACATATATGCATTCGTGTATAAATTGTGTAAAATCCACCAATTTCAATAATTATCACATAAGGATTTTTAATCAGTGCAGATGTTGAAGTATCATACCGTCAATATGCTTGCACTGTTAGAAGTGAGTGTTTTTACAGATTTTCAATAGCGGTTTTGCCGGTTCAAGACCTTGAAGACCGTCTTACCAAATAAGAAAAAAATAATAACTCGCTGCTATATATTTATAGGGCATATGCCTCATTTAAAACAAAGGTTCCCCATAAATTTTAATTTTACTATTTAGTAGTAATTATTTTGTAGTCACATGCATTGTAATTCAAACAGACAAAACAATTGCACAAGGTACGCGATGTCACAAAAAATGGACCACATTGACACCTTAACGGGTCCAAGATACACATGGAATTTTGTGCACGTCGCGGATTTCATACTGGCGTGGTGTAGAGTTATAGGCCGGTATTCACAAAGAATTTAAGTCCAGGCCTAAGTCCTACTAGAAGGATCTCTAAAAACTCATCTTCTTTCCTATAGCTTTTTTTCTGCTGAAAATACAAAGAGAAAATACAGGTAGACATTTAAAGCTGAGAACTTACCTATTTCAAATTGTTTCTCTTTCATAAACTGTTTAAAAAAATTAAAGGGGCTTTCTAGATGGGCTTAGTCCTGGACTAAGAGTTAAGCCAAGACTAAGTTCTTTTGTGAATACCGGCCATAGGGTCTACTATAAATTTTGTCTAAGTTCGAGAAAAACTAGAGCATTGAAGGATGAACCAGTGCTTTAAAATATTCAAATATAAGCTCTCTTACGGATAGCTATCATGCTGGGGACAGCCAAAACAATCAACCCTTGCTTGGATATTTTCAAATAAATTCTGTAGGTTTGATTTCCGGGTTTGACTTATATCGTGACACTTATTTTCTCGATTTAAGTTTGCAAGATGATGTAACATCTAAATTATTTTAGAAAAAGTTACTGAGGATTTATTCGACATTCAAGTTTAAAAAATGGTAAGCTCAACTTGAGCTGATAAAATGTGGCAATGTTTGATATAAAGAAAGGTAAAAGAGGACAAATAGCTCGGCGTATTTTAATTCCAAAGGCAAAATTTCGGGAAAGCCGTAAACATGTGGTACATGGGACAGTACAGGACAAACACATGCAACTTAAGCAGTATAAAAAGATTCAATACGCATTAGGTTCTAGCATACGGTAAGACTATCATCAAACTTAGTGATCGTACAACACATAGGCCTAAATCGTAGCGTGAATTGTATGGGATGATACATTAATCCTAGCACTCAATGTAATTTATAGACATTGTCTCGTAACAGTGACTTGTATAAAATCTCAAATTGATTTGAGATTCGATATTTTAAGTCTAATGTTGATATTTTTCGCTTTCACGACCGAAACTTGCGGTTTTTAGGTATTTGTATAATCTTCATTACCAGTCGTTTTGCAATAATTATTTTCATATACACGAGCTGTTAAAATATTTCGATACAGAATAATTAATCAAATGTTATATAAAATCTAAGCAAAGCAAAAACTAACAAAACAAAACAAAAATGTCCCAAATCACGAAATTCACGGCAACTTTTTTTTTAACCAGACGTACATGTACGTACGTTGCAATAGCTTGCAATACACGTCCCGTGTTGTGAATTAGCTCGTATATGTAACTACACGGCATTCACTTTCCTCTTTGTTTGTCACGTGAATAGAGCATGCCAGATTATGCAGTAAACCACCCGACCAAAGTGATCTGATAGTCTGTTGATCGAAGCTATCGATCTACCTAAATGCAGTGCCAGATGAACAATGGGCGAACATCCCGGGTGATGATATTGCGCGATCCCCGAATGAAAATGCATCGCATTCGGTGCCCATTTCCATCCGGCCTTGTACCAGAGGTCCATGTTTACAAGATATAAAAATTTGTTGTTCGTTCGCGTCGCCGAAAAGTGCCTAACAATTACAATACAAATAGTACCTTTTCAAGTGAAGGTTAATTTACAAAAATGTAGAAGATATCTATGGAACAAAAAACAATCGATGGCACTGTGTTGGAAATTCACGGACAAAAAGTGATATTTTCGATTATGTGCCCTACTTGTCACATGACGGAAGATTACACAACTTTTGTGCAATGTCACAGATAGGGTTAAGTTTCTGGTATTTTCGGTACGCTCCTAACGTATTGTTTTAGCCCGACTTGAGGGCTGGTAAAAGTTCCCGTATGGAAAATGGGCACCCGAATGCGATGCATTGCGGGGATCGCGCAAATAGTCTATCGACGGCAACATGCATGTAGCACTCTCTAATCGATGATTTCGGCGATAGGAGATTGCTCTCCTACCCCGGAAACCCGTATTGCAAGTCTCTCCTATCGGATTGAAAAACGCCGACAGGAGAGGTCTCTCCCAATGAAGAATAGTCGCGTTAGAGAGTCTCTCCCAAAGGAAGAATAGAATTCCTTTTGCTGCTTGCTCTCCCGCTTAACTCTCCTACGGCGGATTTAGTCAGTTTAGTTTACCTGGAGCCACACATTACTATAAAGCTTAATTGAATGATTAAAGTGGCTATGTGTGGCTGTAAGTGGTCATATTAACGAAGTGACACTACTTAAGACACTGCGGGGATTAACAAACCTTAGAATTGGGAATTTTGATTCAAATCCACGTAAGACACTTCAGTGATTTGATCAATCATAAAAATCGAAAAATCATCAAAAATCAGATTTTTGAATTTTTCTAATAACTATGGTATCCTACCACACCCGTCACATGATAGGACCAAAAGCAACCTTAAGGGGCAAATCGACCAATTGGAGTCATTCTGTCCGTTCGGACACTTAACTACACGTAATTGAATGAGAGTCGTATTTTTGAAAACTGCCGTTTGCTTCCTTTTCGTGTTAATTGTTCAATTGGAAAAGGTAACTTTTGAGAATTATAGAGACTTTTCTTCACTTTTTAACAATTTCAATAGTTTCACTCTTTCGGATAATCCTGATAGTGTCTTTAAGTAGCAAGATAAAAGGTGTTGTTTTGTGAGTAGGCTTTCAGCCAGAGGGTAGTAACGCGTAAATATAATAGGTGTGAATTTGTTTGTATATTCGGACAATTGAATAATGACGACTAAGCCAGATTACTGAAGGATGACCATCATCCTATTATTGAAATGACCACTCATTAAATAGTTATTTACCTGTGCTCAGTCACACATAATATAATAGAAGGCTGTATTGTACTATCTGTCGCCATGTTTATCTATCAGACGTAGAAGTTTGCTTTTTATTATAAGATTCTGTATTTTTGTCTTTAGTTTTTCCAAACACTTTTACTTTCATTTGGGCATGATCTGTACATGACTTTCATATGCTATTGCATCCCATAATGTCAATCATTTCCTGTTTTAACACCTTGTTTATTACTGTCATTTTTTTTCTCATTAGCCATGCTGGCTGTGCATTACATGCTCTGCTATGAATCTAGATGATCTACATTCCTTATTGAGGTCTGCCTGCTTCCTAATGACTGTTCTGTTTCTGTAGAGATACGCATAATCTCGCTTGGTGGAGCCAAACACGCAGGTTGAAGTGCGCATGAATGGAGTACTAATCTTGACGCATGTGATTTAAGACAGCAACTTGAATTTGATAGGATCTGTTACTGTATTATTGATATGGCAGGTTGTTCCAGTCCACGACTGTCCTAGGGAATTAACTACATTTGTAGACAGTCTTATTAGTCGTCATTAATTGGTAAGAATCGGGTGAGTGTGCCGCGATTGACGCAGGATTGGCTGAAGCAAACACTACCACCGGCAAAGCCAGCAGTCCCTGCCTGGCCTTGTTAAGTATAGTTAATCTGGTAGCTGTTCTCCTGTGCTGAAGAGTATCCCCAGTCTAGGTCCTTTATAATTTGAGTGATGCTGGCAGATTTGCTGTATGTATTTGTGACAAAAACGGGCAGCCGTTTAGGCGACTTTTCTATTTTCTGTATGAGTTCGTTTGGTAAGGATCCCACGACTGAGTTGGAGTACGCGAGAGGGTCTTGAACAAGACTAATGTAGGCTGTGATTTTTATGGGTTGGAACAAGAGTAAAGATATGGACGTAGAAAACCCAGAGTGCGGTTAGCCGATGCGTACTGTGTTAATATGTGGTGCCATGATAAAATTGTTGAGATAGTAACAACAAAGATAAAATAGTTGTTTGGTTTTTTTTAATATAATTATATTTTTGGATATAATTGAATAATTTTGGATTGCGACGGTGGGTATATAAGTCTCATGGTGAAACATTTTTAACATAAATGATTTTGCCCCCCAGTCCTCCTGCCATTTCTGAAGGGTATTCAGGTCTTCTTGAAGAGGGAGTGATCAGACCATCATTGAGGATTCTGCGGGTAAACGACACAATCGTTCCGCAAAATAAACGGAATTACCCGTATCCTCCCATCAGGGTTGGACGTACATCCATCCATGACCATTCCATGTCCAGGCACTTTTTACCCACCTAGCCCGCTTAACCAGTTCTGTGACTTCATCCAAACTTCTTGGTGTCAAGGAGTTAGTAACTCTTGTACTCCATATTGTTACTGCTACTTTCTCCAAGCCTGTAATGAACTTCATCTTGTCATTATGCCTCACCATTCACCCCACATGCTCCTTCCTCTTCCTTATCGTGGTTTACCGATGCGATGAGATCTGGGATTTTCCATGTTGTGTTAGCAATAGGTTGTGATTATTTTGTCAGTGTCCTCACTTTTTCCTCAGGCACTCCTGTACAACAACATCAGTTTGTCTCGTGTAGTTCTGGAGTTCTTAACAGATATGCATCTCATTTCATTTCTCATTAAGATCATCACAATTCGAGTTTTCAACAAAATTTTCAGCTTTCAGTTTATCGTGTTCGCACTTCAAGTCAAAGAGTCTCCTTCCTGACGTCAATTGCTCCGCTCGGTTTCTCTATCTGTCCTCAATTGCTTCCTTTATCAGTTGATTTCATAAGTTCTTAAATTTGTATGCTTTCCATAAGTTGATCAACAAAGTTTGGTTGAGAAGTTGTCGATTTTGTTTCAATTATGCTAGTTTATTAGCTTGCCATATTAATGAATGCTGCGTACACTAGCGTTGAGGGCCATATCACTGCGTTGACTGCCTGGATTATTGCACACAAAAGCGTCATTGATTGTACTGGTCAAGGGCAACCCTCGAAAGGCACGTCTGCTCTGACGAATTGACATTGTTACTAAGCATTTCATTCCCAACACCCAGAAAACTGTCCTTGCAGTACCAAAATTAATCGCTAATACCTTGATACATGACCAATTGTACATCATAATATACATAATAAATGCCATGTCAATTTTACTCACTTAGAGAGAAATGTACACATGTTTTTCTCAGTAAAAATATGCTTTTCCAACGTGTAATGAAATTTTAAAGGAATTTAAGGAATTTTGTTCGAAACTTTTAGTTCGTACGAGAATTTGGAGGAAAATGCATTTGAAAATCAATTTTGCTGCCATTTCAAAAATCTCTAGACTGACTGAGAACGTTATTTATTCAAAATTAGACTCATTTCAGTATATGCCGGGTCCTACACATTGCCTATTGATCCACAGAGGTCGAGCACGAAGGGATACAAACGTACACGAGTCTATGGCGCTCATGCAACACAACAATATAGCCGAGTATTGACGGATTCTGGCTGATCCGCACACATTTGCTCAAATTTCCTTTCCAAGACCCTGATTTGTCATAGTTGATGCATTTTTTTTGTGAATTTAACGTATAAGATTCGTTTTATGGG
>JAMKCH010025921.1:0-36823 GCA_023653785.1 Ophioderma brevispina
GTTCATTAAATTGGCCACAACATAACGATTTATATTTCGCACCTCTCGCGCCATTTATTGTTGTTGCTCAACAGCCTCGCTTTGGTCACTGACGTTTGCTGCAAACAAGCACATGCAATACAAATCTGTGCGTCACGCATCAATTTGATCAGTGGTTGCATTTCCCTAAAGTTCCACTGTCTGATCGGCCACTTTTTCTGCAATAATTATTCGAAAACCAATCGATTATCAGAAAAACACTGCCTCTAAAGATTCCTGCATCAGTAATGCACAAAAGTCTCCTGATGGCTCCTGTTAATTTTGGGCTTTGGAACAGAGATATTTTTTGAGTCGGTTGATAGCATGTGGCATCATTTTTTGTTTTTTTCAATCGCTTAAATGCGACGAATGTAAAATCCTAGCGTGTCCTCATAAATAATGCATAAGGACTTTCCACATACTTAACCAAATACGGTTGTGCCCAAACTTTGAAAATGAAGTTCATATATAACTTTTGGGAAGAAGTGCATATATAATACTTTTGGGCACCCGATTTTGTGTTACACCGATTTGGAGTAATCCGCAGGTCGACTTCATGTAACTCCATTGTCTAATACACGGGAAAGTCTGGTGGATCCGGCATACTACTTCCTCTTTTTCCCTGTTTGGTGGTAGCGCTCACAATGCGCAACTTTTATTCTGTGGTTCATTTTCATATCCACCAGAAAGTGGCCCGAATGGGGTTAAGTCTAAAAAATGAACTAAAGGAATCTTCCACATTTGCACAAAGTTTTCCAAACAAACACAACCAAGTGGGCAAATCAGCAAAAAACTAAAAAAAACAGACCCAATGACAAGCCAGGGCACCTTAGGTGGATCCAAAAGGATACACTGCAACTTCACAAACAATGGCAAAAATCAAAAACCTACTTTAATTAGAATTTGCAACACCCTAGGGGAACACAGACACTCAACACATTACTACAAATTACAAACCGACGTTTCGGAAATAAACTTTCCTTTGCAGTAAAAAGACCATAAGGGTCTAATGTAAAACAAGCTGTAGCCAAGCACAAAGCAAGAAGCTAATGAAGAACAAGCTGCAATAGAAAGAGGTAGAGAAGAAAGACAACAAAAAAAAAATTCTGGAATAGAAGAGGAGGATAACCAGATACAAAAAAGAGGAATCATATTAGAGAAATCTGAAATCAATAAGGTATGAATAAAGAGGTCAAGACAGCCAAATAGGCTGGAGCCATAAAAGTAGAGTAGGAGGCCACTCTGCTCAAAAATATATAAAACAAAAATAATACACAGAAGTGAAAAAAAGAATTGAAAATATCCCCCCCAAAAAATCTAAAACCTGAAAAAATAGAACGGACCACTGTTGATCAAAAATCAACCACTCTAACTGCAGGCCCACCTAGGTGGACGTCAGGGGTCGGTATTAAGTCCTCCATCCACGGCTTTAAACCCCGCTCCCAGGCCATACAGCAGTGTGGGGTGTCCAAGCAAAGCCAAGGTGATCCAATTTCTTAAACAACAGATTTACAAACAAGATGGGGGAGAGAAGGAAGATCATAGGTAGCCTACTCATGAAAACCCTTAAGATTTATTCCCCTAGGAGCAAAAGTTGCTAACTTTTCATCCACTTAGTCCTCAAGAGCCTGCCCTGTTAAAGATTTTTGCGCCAGGTCTATCAATGGCTAAAATGGTGATATCTTCAGCAGTGTGGTGGGCTTGATTGAAATGGCGGCAACAAGTTTATTCTTTGATGTTTGGTGTCACCAACAATGTTCCAGCAAGCGGGTTTGTAGTTCATCTTTTTAGTCCTCGCCCACCTACTGCATCCCACAGTTCTCTTACAAGGTCAGATAACAACTTGGTGGACTGGCAGTTCAACGACTGTCTGCTAATAAACTTTTCCCCAGTAACATGGCTGGTAAAACTGAAACTCCGTCCCGCAACAGTTTGTTGAATTGACCCAGAATGTGATGCTGATGTGCAAAATACCACAAGCGCATTTCCTCCCCACAAGGTTGAAGCCTTTCTCCAAAGAAACAACATAAGGCGCTTTACCTAGTAGTCGGACCAGCTGGTCTTGATATTCATTGGCCTCCGCAAAAGCAACCATAAGGAGCCTCAGAGATAGCTTCTTTGCAATGTCTATAAGAGTGCCGGATGGCAATACTTGTGGAATTGCAGTAGCAGGAGTTTGAATTTGACGTGTCCATATGTAACTACAAGGGAACACATTTTAGACTTTGTAGCCTGTTTTGTTGGGTTGAAGATCTTTGATCGTCTAGAAGGCTTATAGCTTTCTTGGTTTCTCTGTCAATCCTTTAGTAGGATACCCTCTTGCCATAAGATGATCTTTAAGCTGACTAATCCTTGTGTTCAAAGTGTCATCAGAAGAGCAGATACGCCTTAAGCTAAATGCCAAACTATACGGAAGACTCCAGTTTGTGTGTTTGGGATGACATGAAGACCATTGAAGGTACTGGGAGTATCGTGGGGTTTAGAGTACAAATCCGTCTCCAAATAACCGTTGCTAAGATTAACCATAATATCAAGAATGGTACGGACTGTGTGGAATTCTGCTGTACCTTAATAACTTAATCATTTTGGTGTCCGAATTACGGAAAGTAACAAACTTCTCAAGTTCTTCTTGGCCGTTTGTCCATATCAGAAAAACGTCATCGATGTACGAAGCCCTATGAGATTGGTTTTATTGATATCAAAAACAAAACTCCTCCTCTAAATGAACCCATAAAAACAGGCTTCCAGAGGTGCCATACTAGTACCAATCGCTTGTCACCAAGAATCTGATAATTGTCCCCCCCGGCAAACCCTCAAATTATCTGAGTAAGAACAGTTCCATGAACTGTGAGAATGTTGACGCTTCGTATGTTTTGTTTACGGACAACGACAGCTTCAAATAAAATCAATTTAGTTTGGTATTTGGTGTACAATGATGTCACGTCCATGTACATAAGATAGTCCCCTCATCAGGTAGTGGACATGATTCGGTATTGAGGAGATCACTTTGGCTTAGGAATCATTGTCATCTTCACCATAAGAGGGGAGTGTACTTCACATGTTGTTTAAGATGAAGATCCACAACACAGATATGTTTTTATCCTGTAGCTGTGCCACAACCACTGATGATGGGTCTACCAACAGGAAAATGGTCGTAACTCTTATGAATCTTTGGTAGAATGTAGAAACGCCAGGCTTAGTGTTGGTGGGATTTAGACCGATCGCATATCATCCTAGTCAATAACGCCAGCAGAATGAGCCTCTTTTAACAGCCAAAGTAACTTTGGCGAGCAATTTGGCAGTAGGAATCTTCTTTTCAAACGCTGGTAGTAATGTAGTATCATCGCTTGACGATGAACCCTCGGCTATATACGCTTCCGTATCCATGATAACGATGGCTGATCCCTTATCCGCCTCCTTAATTACTACAGACTGATTATTCTGTAGCTTAGTGATGGCACCCTCTTTCTTCAGAACTGATGTTGGAATAAACTTTTCTAGGAGGAACATTACAGATCTTCAGTTTCCACAGCTTTCAATGTAAAGCATTAAAAACAATCTCTACCTACCCGCCGTAGGGGTACAATGGGACTCCTTTGCCGAGCATGGAATGCTTTTTCAATAGAGTCAAAACATCATCACTATCAGAATCCTCCTCCTCTCTTTCCGAACTTGAAGAAATATTCTTTAATAAGACAAGTTTTCTAGCAAATTGAGATCAGACTTCATTTCAACAGTGTTTATGCGACGAGGGGTGGGACAAAACTTGAAGCCCTAGACAGGCACCTTAGTTTCAGCCTCAAAAGTTGATAGCCTTGAAAAGAT
The DNA here is from genome assembly GCA_023653785.1 of Ophioderma brevispina. Classification (NCBI taxonomy): domain Eukaryota; kingdom Metazoa; phylum Echinodermata; class Ophiuroidea; order Amphilepidida; family Ophiodermatidae; genus Ophioderma; species Ophioderma brevispina. Next base: position 3,844 of record JAMKCH010025921.1, read on the forward strand.
TGACCACAGTGTTTGAAGATGTAGATCTCCCTCCTTTACGCGGCCAGACGCGATACCGGAACATTTGATACCATCTTTACGGCGAACGGGATACTTTATATTTCTTGTGACCACGATTTTGGCACTATCACAAGGGGGTAGAACTTGGTTATTTGTCAATGTTTCTATTCCCTTAGCCAAATTAACAGTTGGGTTTCAAAGAACCATCAGTAGTAGAATAATATGGAAATGACCCATGTGTAGTTTCCTTTTCTGTCTCTTAAACGGTTTTGAAGATCCATTTTAAACTTCAGTCCAGTAGCATATTGCGATGTCCAACAGTTGATAAAACACCTCACTGTTTAACACTTTTGTAAGTTTGCAAAAAGTGTGAGTGCACAAGATGAGTTGATCAACACTCCAACAGAGAAATATTTCCATGATGGAGAAGAAGCTTGATGAATATATGTTGTGCATCTGACGCAAACCTCAGATTAGATAATTAGCAAGAAGATTTAACCACCGGCCAGCTTGGACGGCGCCATAGGTTTTAATACTTGGAGAAACTCCCAGATTTGACGAAAACTATAAACTTAGACCTGGACACGGTCTAAGCTTGTTGAACATCCGCAGCTTGTTTTCATTTATCTTGGTTTGTATTTAGCTTCGTTGCCTTGTGCTTGTCTGACCGCTTGTTTTACAGCAGACCCTTATGTCTTTTTTACCTTGATAAAGGAAAAGTTTATCTTTCCGAAACGTTGGTTCTTTAATTTGTAGAGTCAATGTGTTGAGTGTCGTGTTTCCCCCCTAGGGTGTTGCAATTCTCATTAAAGTAATTTTAAAAAGTGCAAATCAGGTTTTCATTTCATCTTAATAGAGATGAATCTGATCCACAGCTATTGAGATTTTGTTGAGTTGTTCTACGTAGTCAGCCATTCAGGGGTGGGGGTCATATGTTACAGACTACATAATTCGACTGGTCTGCTTGGTGTTAGTTTTTGGCAATTACCCTAAAAGAATCACAAACTAAAACATTTGGGCCCCCCGTATTCCCCCAGAAACTTTTGTTTAGTTAAACACACTTTTAGCTAAAATCGCCATAATTTTAATTTCGTTTAAGCAAAACGCGTTTAAATATTTAACCATTTGCTTACTTAAGGTCCATGGCCCGATCGCTAATAGCCCCTCGTCCCCAGAAGCCCCCGATTTTATTAAACCGGAAAGGTGTCCACATTTGGTATCAAATAAAGGTCCTACTATTTTTCCTCATGTACTCTGTGAAATCTTAGTACAAAAGAGTTTTGTTTTGTAGTTATGAGCGAAAATTGCCCCATTTTTTGGTCGACAATATTACGTTTACACATGTACTCTGCTAATGTGCTTTAAAAATCATGTTTTTTAGCTCTCGCTTCAAAACGGGTTGAACTACCGGGGCAAACTTACAGATGGGGTTTTGGAAGTGAAGGCCAATCTAAAAAGATGAAAACTTCATATAGTTAATTCGGGCCATCCCCCTTTAACACGGAGGAAACTTTAAACAGCACAAGTAGCATCGTTGTGTTATTTAAAAGACGCTAATCGAGTGTATAAAGGCCCTGTTAGTGTTTTAATGCGTGGCGCACAAAGTGTATCATGGCATTCCGTAGCGTTTAAAGGCTGACTCAAACGAATCTGGGCCGAGAAATATATGCACCCATTCCTGTTGTCAACTGGACAGTGCAATGAGCCGTGCAATTGACGAAAGACACTAAAACACTTCGTAAAACTAGCCCCGTACCTAGTTTAAAAGTCGATGCATTTTAGAGAAGTTAAATTACGTTTTAAACTCCTTTCTGGAATTTGCGATTACTTAAGCGATACGTTTACCTCACATTTAAACGTTGCCTTAGCTTTAAATCGCGCTAAACACTTTTTGGAATACGGGACAAGATGTTTAATACTTGTGCACATTTTAAAAGTCAAGAAATAATTGTTTTAAGAAGATGTTTTAAACAAAAAAATGCCCCCAAAATGATTATGATTTTATTCCTCTTCAAGGTGATAGAGTGATGGCTTTGCTACCGGGAGGTGGGAACGCAGAATACAGAAAATAGCAGCTGTTCAGGAAGATCACCTGATGCCAATCGGGAGTTAAAGATGGAGGATGGCTGCTGCCTATACCAGAGGCATGGCTTACAGCATACCAATTATCATTTTGTGGGTGAGTATCTAAGTGCTTTAAAGTATTTTGGAAACGGACAGTGAGGTTCAGAATGTTGACCCTTTTTATTGTTTTTGCTGTTTTTAGCCTCTAACACTTAACGCGCCTTGTAAATATTAGAAAACTATACCTTTTCTTAAATCGCTATGGTTAGGGACACATAACATAGATACTTTTCAACACGATTGGATTCAATTAAAAAATTTAACCCCTGTACAATCTTTGTTTGGCCCCCTTCCATAAGGCACCGTTTCCAGCACTTAAGAATCACATTTCAGGGGTTCCGGTTAGGCTGTCTGCATAATGTCTTTTAATCACTCAACTTTTGTACTTGAGATTGTTACAAATATCTGCAGTTCCCGCAAAAGAAATTCCTGGCATTTACTTACTAGTACCACAGCAAGACTCCTACTCACGGTGTAACCCAGAGCTCAGGCTACTCCTGTGTACTCTTAGCTCACTCGAAGGGTACCCCTTGATACATTATTGCTGCAGTGCCAACAACTAAGTACTCTCTTGCGAAGTACACAGCCACTGGGTGAATGCAACTATGTTTACTTAGCAGTACCCCTCCTATAGTGTACTCTACAGTTGCCTGCTAAGTGCTGACGGGTACCCATGGTAAGCCACCAGTAGTGGGTACCTCTGCAGCTACTTCACGGGAGTTACCGTCCCAGGTTACTCCCCTACGGCTGGCCTAGTAGCAGCACTTTTTGACCAATAGGGCGCCAACATTCTATTTTGTTTTAGGACTTTCTGATCATTTTCAAGCTCAGTAACATCTATATTTGAGTTGAGACCACCAAAAAACCCTATATAATGACATTTTTTGTGTAAAAACATATAACATATTGACCAAATGTTAGGTAATGGATAAAATTGCTACAATAACACACAGAGCTCAAAGCTCATTTGCATGGGACCCATCAGGTATTCCCGCATGGGGTGACTAGTGGTTTAGTACTGCGGGTGTACCTAGGTGGAAATGATACCCCCACTTTTGCGGCCAGCGATGTGGTACACTTGCAGGTGGTTACTCCATGGCTACTTAAAACAAGCTACTTCACAGGTCATTCCATGAAGAAATTGGTTGTGTACACACATTACGTATGACATCTGAAACTTCTCTAATGCAATGTGATTTCTGCTCAACCCTCCATTGTAAATTCAGCACATGTGCAGTGTCTTGATTTTTGTATTGTTTGAGATACAGAATATCCCCCGGGTGTTTGCCCATAAAGTGAACACCCCTTTTTTCTGACCTACTTTTCTGACACACTCTATGTATTCGGAACCCTTAACGGAATAAACCACATAAACTGTGTGGTTTATCCGGAATAAACCACCAATAACCGGTGTTTATTCCGTTGTTAAGGTCTGTAAGGTTTCTCGAATTAATGGGGTGTCATAACGTATGTCAGAAGGGTGTCACCTTATGAAACACCCCGAATTCCCCCAACATTCATAAAAAAAATCTTAGAACATCAATCATCCAGTTTCATGTGCCTCCGAATTAAAGGCGGACTCAGAGCTTTCCTAGGAGGCGCCCTCAATTTTCAACAAAATTGGTGTTTTTGCATATACATAATGCGTGTCACACTAGCACTTGTGAAATAGCTAAGCTTAATCAAGTCATTTATAAGAAAAATCACAACTTTATAAATTTCGGATCCGGACATTTAGTATAAACAGTATCCTATGGCATGTATACTACAACAAAGTTTATGCATGCAAACGAACAATTCGATACACCTCAAATTTGGAAATTGGGCCTTTAGGTGATATCTTTCGTTATAGTGACTATTTTCAAAAATACACAAAAATTTATATTTAAACAATCTCTGAGTCCGAATTTAACTTTCCACAGGCCCAAACATCTATATTTGATTTATTGAACGATTTCAATTACAAATGCTGTAAGCTTGATTTGTGGTAGTTTTGTATGCAAATATAGTTGCTGTTCCAGTTTACAGTAGACTGTTGGTATCTTTTGTTATGGAACCACAATGGGGGCACACCCATAAAATCTCCAGTCCGACCCTTATACCCTCCAATCCCCAAATGTTGCAAGTGGATCCCTAACAATGAAATTAAAAGCGCACTCCATAAATTTGGCAGCTCCAACAATGTCAGAACAAAATTGATAAAAACTGTAAAGCTGTACCCTTAAAGATACCCATGACGTCACAATGATGTTGATAAATTTCACATTGCTAAGTTGTAATTAGCAAAAATGAAGATCATGATTAGATTTTCAAAATAGATATTGGGCCTATATTCAATGTAATCTTTGGCCATCAGTGTACAAAAAAGTGCCAATAAACAAGTGTTTGTAAATAAGAACTGTGTAAACATACACACGTCATCACATGATCAGAATTTTCGTGATAAGAGCAGCATCTTACTATAGACATCAATAGCCTGCATTGATGTTTTGTCACAAATGTCATATTACAACCATGGCAGAAGCAAACCCTTTAGCAGTAAAAATAGGCGAGAATTGTTGCAGTGTGCTATCTGCCACGAACAGTTTTGAGGATCCCAGAGGCAATGACCATGTCACTATGGATTCTGTAGAAGAGTGTCTGGCAGCCTGGGCTAAAAGGAGTACAGTGAAAGGCAAGCGGTAGCCTACATGTCGTGAAGAGGTGTCCTTGCCAAAGGATGGGGTGAACAGACTACCTGTGCACTTTCTGGTCAGCAGTTCAGTTGAAAGATATTTGTGAGGAAGGTGGTGAAAAACAGGTAAGGAATTTTAACAAAATAATTTTTAGTTATTGGGTATTTTAGTCCTCATAAATAGGGGGCCAATTCTGTACTTGTTTTTCAAGTCTCCGTATTTTATAGCGTATAGCTAACCTGGGGCATGAAATTTCATAGACACCAAGTATGGAATACTCTGGTTGCGTCGGTACGGTGATAAAGAAATTCTGTACAAGGCAAAGATGGCACCATCAGAATTAGAGAATAAAAGATGAGTTTTTTGTTTTGGGCCATCTTAGATGGTGTAATAAGGGATGGGCATCCAATATTTGACGTGGTGGCGCAGCCCGGTTATCCACCACGATTGGATGCCCATCCATTATGACACCATCTAAGATGGCCACAAACAAAAAAATATCATCTGTTATTCTCTTCTTATTAGAATTGTGCCGATTTTGTTTTTATAGAAATATTTATTAATCGTGCATGGACCGTGTCTGCGTGCAAACATGGTGGCGAGCGGGCGGAATCGGCGCTACGTTCTCTAAAATGTCCAAGAAAATTTGAGCCATGTTATAGTTCTGCTAACACTTCACTCAACTGCACCATGTATAGCAGCTCGGAATTGTTTGCTGCCAATCCACTGATACAAATAGTGAGGGGTCAGTGACACAAGACATAACTCCATTGGTCATTTAGGGATTCAAACGGTTACAGAGTGGTCACACAAATCAACCACGATGCATCCATGCGTACGCGTATTTTTACCCTGTTGAGGTGGCTTTAGCCGCCCCCCCGGTGATAGTGCTAATTTGCCATATCAACGCTTTAATTTGCATATCAAACTTGAGGTGATACCAGATGGCGTAACCAGAGGGGGGTCGGGGGGGCAGATGCCCCCCGTGTGGGGAATCTGCCCCTTGAAAAATTAGTGATTTTAATAGGACAGATACTTTACTAACAAATTTTATAGATATTGCTTGCCCCCTGAAAAGACATGTGCCCCCCCTTTGCCCCCCCACCCCCCGAAAAGCTGGTTTACGCACTGTGATAAACAAATTAACAAGGGTATGCTACTGTACAAGGAGATACGGTGAGTTGTTGAATTGGAGAAAAATGATTTTAAAGTAGTTGTGTACTTGTTTTAATTGAGCCTTTGGAAGTTAACCCATGATACTCTGGTCATTAAGATTTTTGATCTAGTCACTAACTTGCCACTCCAAAAAATTGGAGTTGCGTCTCTGTGTCGCCATGCTGACCCCTTGTAATAATCCTACTTGAGTAAAGATTTCTGAGAATTAATAACTCTGCTTGCCAATGACATATATTCTTTAACACTTCCTTGCATATCCACTCTGATGGTTCTGGGTAGTCCAGGGGTGCAAAAAGTTGTTCTTTCCTCAGGAGCAAAATGCAATGTTCACATAGGCACCGACAAGCTTTTCAACCATTTCCTCGGAGCGGCGCTCCCAGCTCCCGCATTTTCTGCACCCCTGCTGGGTACACTACTGATATCAACCTATCGTTAACAATCAATGTTTGTTTTCATTTTCACTACAGGCAGCATGCAGTAATTGCGACAACTCAGGGAAGAAAGCCAACTTTCACTGCTTTGATTGCAAGGAATACCTGTGTGAAGATGCCTCGCCCATCACAAGGGACTCAAGTTGACTAAACACCACAAAGTCGTCACTCTTGAAAATCTGCTCTCTGGTAAAGTTAGTGATGAAGGGAGAAACTGTAAAATACATGGAGAACTTGTAAGATACTATTGTGAGACAGAAGACAAGCAGGTATGTACAGATTGCATCAGCTTGAAGACTTGTCCAATAGAACACGAAAGAACTAGCTTGAAAGATGCAGGCAAGAAACAAGTCCATGCCATCAGAAGCTGTCGAAGGATTGTGACGATACAAAGAAAGACTTCAAGGGTGCAGAGGAGATATCAAGAGAATTTGAGGAGGCAAAGAAGCGAGCAAGAAGAAAACTTGATAGAACCAGGAAAGCATACAAACGTGAGATTGAGCAAATTTTCTTGAAATACAAGGATAAAATCACTAAAGTGGATGTGGAAAGAGCCAAGAAGCTCGGAGATAGGAAGGATCAGCTGGAAAGGCATGCAGTGGAAACTGAAGAAGCAGGCAAGTGTAATGAAACAGTCATCAAATCGGGGTCAGACTACCAGATACCATCATCTTATGCATCCTCAGCAAGTTCCTTAAGAAGTCGCAAGCAAAAACCAATGCCGGCTAAAGATACCCTGTGGAAACTCACTGGACAATTTACCACTTCTCTAAAAGACAACCTGAAATGCATTGCTGTTAATCAAGAAGGTGATATAGCAGTCACCGGTGGTGGTCATAATGTAGACATAGTTACAAGGACTGGACTGCTGAAGTACACTTTCTACGTCTGCCCTCACTTTGTATACGATATTTCTGTTACAGCTAACAATGAGTATGTCATCTACGTAGACGGCGCACCCAGGTTCCTGTGCTGTGACAGGAAAGGAAGTGGGCTGTCAAAGACCTGTAAGTGTCTTGAAACTTACAGTTTAGTAACACCACGAGGAATAGCTGTAGACAGAAAAGGAAGGATCATAGCAGGGGACAGTCACTACATAAATTCCATAGGAATTTATAATGCAGATAAAACCTGCATTAGGTTTGACACCGATGCAGTAGCACGTAATCTTGCTGTACTGCAAAGAAAGAACTGGTTGTGTGCTTTACAGATGACACCCTGAAACTAATGGATTACTATGGCAACCGTGTCCGGGATATCCGACCTCCTGATGACGTCGTAACCTGGAAGCCCACGTATGTATGCAGCAGCCACAAATATAATGAGATATTGTGGTAAATGATGGTCACCCTAGGGCTGTATATAATTACACATCAGATGGCAAGCACATCAGGGGTGTTGTTAAAGAAGTAACTAGTCCTACAGGGATTGCATTGTCAAGAGATGAAGAACTTTTTGTGGCTGATGATACTGAAAATCAGATAAAATATTTCGGAGATCAATAAAGGCAATATAGGCTTACCTTTCCAAAGGTAAACACCTTGTAAAATATTTGGGAAAGTACAAACCGAATTCTCAACCTATCATCTAAAGATGAACAGCTTTGTTTTAGAAAAGCATATCAAAGATTTTGTAGGTAAAAAAGACAGTAAAATTCAAGGGTTTAGAGCCAATGAGATTTTCTATCAAAATGTGTGCAGTGTTGTAAGATCATTTTGATAACAAAAAGGTAATTTTGACCTTTGTAAACACTCAATATTACAGCTTTTCTGAAAAAATAATCGACGCTTCCTTGTAATGAACGTTACTGCCGTTGATAAGGCAAACCAGTGTGAATGCCATTGCCAGTATTTAGCCATTGGGAAATCTCTCACTTTTGTGAATAATAACGAAAGCGAGGTAGTTGTGGGCCACCAGCATAGCTGGCAGGACCACGTAGAAATCCGTTGTGCGTAGTTGTGGTATGTGTCACTAAAATGTTCAGTTTTTGTGTCGCTGCCCTAAGGCAGGAAGACACATAGGGATCATCACTTTGTCCACTGTTGTTGATGTCTGTTGTTGTGAAAAAGGGGGTAACATTTTTTAATATCCTCATTACTTTGATGGATTTAAACCAAACGTGGGGCAAGGGGCAACATGGCATCCCCCATTTGTTGAGGTCAAAGGTCACATATCAAGGTCAAAGGTCATGTGAGGTCAAGTTGTAAAATAGGCTGAAAATGTAAAATTGACCTCATTTGAAAGGTTGAAGTTCAATTGGAACCAAACTTGGTTTATGGAGTTTACACGCAAACCCTCATTTGTTTATGAGGTCCAAGGTCACATATCAAGGTCAAAGGTCATGTTAGGCCTATCATCACTAACCGCGATGGCAGTCGACACAAGCGGTCCGAGGGCCGATGTATTTTTTACCTCAATTGAAAAAAATAAGGTCAATTGGAACCAAACTTGCATCATAGGTGCAATATACGATCCATCATATGTTGAGGTCAAAGTTCATGTGAGGTCAAGTTGAAGATCGTTGTGTGATGTGTCACTAAAATGTTTTTTGTGATTGATGCCTGTTTAAGGCAGGAAGGCAGACATCCCTGTGTTGTTGTCTGTTGCTTTGATGTGAAAAAGGGTTAACATTTGCTGTAATATCCACTACTTTGGATTTAAAACAAACTGGGTCAAAGGTTTGAATGCAACATGAGATCCCTCATATTTTGTTGAGGTCAAAGGTCCCATACTAAGGTCAAGGTCATGTGAGGTCAGTTGTTAAGATAGGCTGAAAATGTAAATTTTTTTTTTTTTTTTTAAGTTGAAGTTCAATTGGAACCAAACTTGTTTATGGAGTTACACGAAACCCTCTTTGTGTATGAGTCCAAGGTCACATATAAGGTACAAAGGCATGTTAGGCCTATCCATTACTAACCGCGATGGCAGTCGACACACGCGGTCCGAGGGCCTATGTATTTTTTACCTCAATGACAAAAAAATAAGGTCAATTGGAACAAAAACCTTGCATCATAGGTGCAATATACGATCCCTCAAATTTGCAGGTCAAGTTCATGTGAAGTTCAAGTTGGAAGATTGTGTGTATGTGTCACTAAAATGTTATTTTTGTTATGCCTGCCATTTAAGGCAGGAAGACATCCACTGTTGTTGTTGTCCGTTGTCTTTTGATGTGAAGAAAGGGTTAACATTGCCTGTAGTATCCCACAGACTTTGATTTAAACCAAACTTGGGTCAGGTTGCAACATGACAATCCCCCATTTTTTGAGGTCAACGGTCATCATACTAAGTCAATAGGTCATGTTGAGGTCAAGTTGTAAGATAGGCTGAAAATGTAAAATTAAACCTCATTTGATAAGTTGAAGTTCAATTGGACCAAACTTGCGTTTATGGAGTTACAGTAAAGGTCATGTGAGCATCATTCCAACGTGAAAGGCAGGCGGACATAGCGGCCAAGGCCGGTGTTTGTATTGGTTATTTTTTAAAAAATTACTAGATGAAAAAGGTGTTGTTCAATTGGAAAAAAAAATTGTCACAGCGTGAAACATTGGATCCCTCATATGTTGATTAGTTCAAAGGTCATGTGGCCAAGGTCAAAGTTGGTCACTGTGGGTCAGGTTGTTAAAAGATTAGGATGCACGGCCCAAGCATAGTCTTGATACAGAGTGTCCCAAAATAAATGCATCCTCGCAGGTGGTGCATAATTTCAACAATTACTGAGTATTCAAATTTATAACATATCTGAATGCCGAACTTGTTTGTACATCCTGTGCCAATTTTTGGCCGATACGCGTGAACTAGTTTGAAAAACAAAGGCTATTTTGTAACCCGCTGTCAAATTCCCCATTCCAAGTTTGCGTTTTAGTCGTTGAAGCAGGTTCACCTTTGAAAAGTGAATAAAATGTTTAACTTCAAAAAATCTCTGGTACTAATCTTTTTTTTGTTTTTTAATGAGTGAAATTTTGCGAGGATACTGTACGGCCATTCTTTTCTCAACATACTGTAAAATTTCATCTAATTTGCTTCACTGTTTTTTAGAACCAAGGGGATTACGTAAGTAGCCACAGTTTTAAGGCCATTCCAAGTTGAATGATGAATACACAATCAAGGCATGCTAAGTTGCAGGATGCCTGTTTTGTTTTCTCCTGTCTCGTTCTTTATCCTACTACTTAAAGTTTGGTTCAATAACCCAGTAAACATTGTAAACTAAATATGTAATATTAAAAACATTTAATTAAAGGACAAAAATGTCTTTGACAAAAAGGGAAATGGTCTCTGTTTGCAATGACATGTGTTTGATGTACTAAGTTGGTTTCAGTGGTGGTTTATTTGTGTTGTTTGTTGTGGCTATCAAATGGTCCATTTATAACAATTATATCATAATGGTCTTCAACATCCATCCATACCATTTCCATTTCTTTTGCGATTTAATCCCTCCGCTGCCATTTGCAATATTCACGCGGATGTCAGACCAATGAAATAAAACATTTAGTTTGGCCAAGTCGCAAAGTTACTATTCTCAATGAGTAGAGGAAAATACCGCACAGACGATAAAAGGAGCGTGGATAAAACAATAAGTACAAATATTTTCGTATTAAAATAATTTTGAAATTATAGAGAAAAAAAAAAAAAAACCCCAACCATTCCATTCATTTGGTGTTAATCCCTCCGCTGCATTTTACATTATTCACACAGAGTTGCAGGCCTTATGGAGATAATAAAATTTGAGCCACAAGTCGTCCTAAGTTACTATTCTAAATCTGAGTAGAGCATAATACTGTACAGACAATAAAAGACCGTGGATATATAAAACAATGATGACAAATATTTTAGTAATTTATTTTTTTTAAAAACAGGACAAAAAATTAGTACCAGGAGATTTTTGTATTGAAAGAAATTGTATTCCACTTTTCAGGGTGAAACCGTTTCAACGATCTAAGGCTAACTTGGGGAAATGGCGGTAAGTTAACAGCGGGGTTATTTTATAATAGCCTAGTTTCAAACTAGTGAAACCATATCAGGACAAAAATGTGAACAGGATGTACGAAACAAGTTCGTCATTTCCGAATTGTTATAAATTTGAATAAATCTCAGTAATTTTGAAATTATAGCACGACTGCGAGGATGGCATTTATTTTGGGACACCCTGTATATAGGGAGCATGGAGGAAGCCGAGAGCTGCAAAATTCTAGATTCTCTCTTGCCATTGACAGCAGGAAAATGCAAAGTACAAACAAGGTCGATAGAGTTTGTACACATCTGATCAAACATTTTGGAAAGGTTATGACGTCTCGTAGGACATCAAAGCGTCAGAAATACCTTTCAAACACAAATAAAGGAGCCTTGTGCGCAAGTGATCTAAATTATATTTTTATTTTTTTTTAAAAAAAAACAGTGTAATGATCTTGAATTGGTTTGGTTTAAGAATTGGTTGTCAACAACCTTACATGAGTAACGATTACACACAATTTAAAGATTTATACTTAATTGTAACAGAATGTCCCACACGAAGGCGTTGCTGTTCAACGATGAAGGTCCTCACATGAAACTCCTCAGGTAATATCTTCCATGGGAAATCTTCTCAGTCCTCAAAGGTAATTTTGTAAAGCAGTTCAGATGAGGGGTTTACTTCCAAAGATTGATCAGTGGAGGGTGGCCAAAACTAATAAGAAACAAAAGACATTTTCTCCTTTGCTTTGGCTTATATCTCAAAATAATATTTGCCGACTTCGGCTCCTTTGCTTTGAATCACATCACATATCTGACAAATACAGTCAAGGGTCCGTTCCCGAAACTGAGCGTTTAATAAAATAATGTGCATACTAGTCATGCCTGAGTGGACCAATTTGTCCAAAGCACTGTGTAGCTGGTGAAATGGTCTGTTATGTAGGACATACGAATGAGTTAGTACACCACATAGTGTTACGCACAAGTTTGGGGAAAGACCCCTGGTATTTACCCACCATCAGGTCTGTCGCTACTGGCTCATTTAGGAACACCAACTGGAATCTCTTTTGTTTAACCATTTAATTCAATTGATTGATGGTTATTTATTACAAAACTGAAGATCTCTGGCTAAAAGACGTCAGCACACAGATCAGCTATTAAGCACTGTGGTGGCATTCAATTTATAAAAAATCCTGGCAATATGTAGCTCCAAATCTGCCATGATTGTAGATTAAAACTAGCTATAAAAATATAGCTTCCTGGTTACTTCTGCGGCGAAATCAAAACTTTACAACTCAGCTGCTTTATACCATCATTCACAAAGTTCCCCAAGTCTTAAAAGAGACATTACCACAGCATCATGCATAAAATAAACTTCACTGACTGACAATTGGAATTCACATAAATACATCAGCTGAATTACATCCTCCCCCCACTTCACATAATAACTTTATGGGGAAATACCCCAGACATTGCAATGTTTCGATCTCAAAGCATAAAAAGTTGAATCAGTTTCTAAGTTTAACAACTTGGCGGAATCCCCGGGAATTCCCCTTCTCCTCTTGTGCAATCTATCTAGTAAACACCTGGTCTGATCTCAACATAGCACTTGGGAATCCCCTGCTCTCTTTTTTTATCATAAACAAAGTACTTTTCCCGTGAGAAATCTTTTCTCAAATAAAATTGAAAATCTAATATTTTTAATCAGAAAAATGGAGGCCATATAACAAAAGTGAAGATTTAATTTAGTCGAACCTTTTGTATTATTAAGTTACATCAGAAAATAAACTGTTTCTGGATGTAAGGAAGTTTAACCCAGACTGATTATGTGACATGCACAAGTAAACTTATTATGTGAAGAATAGTTACTAATCGATATTATCAGAGTACAAGTCACTTTATTGCTCATGCTAGAAAATTCATTGTAGAAAGGTAATTAAAGCTTAATTTCATGGGAACCACTTTGGCAACCATGGTTTACCTAATAAGATATAAAGGGAGTCTACTGATAAAATGCGTTTTCTACATTGAATTAACGAAATAATCTCATTGGCTGGTATTCTGAAAGGGAGTCTAACTTTAGTCTTGGGTTTAAACTAGGGTTAGTCCTACATCAGTGGACCTATTTTCCTTTCAAAATACTGTGAAAATTCATTGTAATGGGTAGAAATTTCCTCATGGATTGGCTGTTTCGGCCCATGCATGAGGAAGTTCTCACTTGTGACAGCACATTTTTAGAGTATGTTGGAAGGAAAAGATGTCCACTCATGTAGGACTAACCCTAGTTTAAACCTGGATTTAAAGTTAGACTCCCTTTCAGAATACCAGCCACTGAGTGTAAACCTCTTGGCCTATTTCATTGGTTATTCTTAGTGTCATGTGATGTAATTAGCCAATCAGAAGCATGGTAAGAAAAGATTAAAGGTGCAATGAGAGATTTCACATATCAGGTGTCCCTAAAAAAATCGAAAGTACTGATTTTGGCCCTGATGTAAAGCTTTGCATCAAAAATATCCCCATCTGCTGAGAAATACAAAAATTGTGACATTTCTCATTTCGCAAATACGAAATTCAGCCTATTTTTTTTATTGAAGTATATGCAAATCAAAATCACCTTTTTTCTCTTTCAAGACATTTCTGTAGCCAAATACTAGGTAAGAAAAATAATGAGTGTCTAATCTATATGAAATTACTATTATGACACAATATTTGGGTGCCTCAAAATCTCTCGTTGCACCTTTAAAGATTCATACTCAGAGGAAATCTTTTTTGGATTAGTTATTCAGAGGTTATATCATGTAATGGTACTATTAAAGGTGGGTGACCCGATCATGATCCAAATTTTCATGTTTTATCCTTCACATGGAAGCATATCACCAAAAACATCTGATTCAAAATTTTTGAGTTAAATCAGCCCAGCCATTTGGATAGCAGAAGCAAAATAGTGTACTAAATTGGCCCATGCATAGACAAGTGTGCGTTAATAAATGTGGTATACCATACTTGTGAGACATTTTTGTTCATAAAATCAAATGGAAACATTTCCTGGGCCTAAGACTTCTCATACCAAAATCTCCATTTTGATGGAGTAAATTTGGGGGGGATTACCAGATTGCAAATAGCCTTGTCCCCTTGACTCCTTTATTTTTCCTGGAAGTAGTCAAAATCTTGAGTGGACGAAACTACTCTTTTATCATTACCGGTGAAATCTTAGGACTGAAAGTTGTCCGATTGGTGGTATGAGCGAAAATGTGATCATTTGGTGACCAATATGTAGTCTCACATGGTATTATTTGGACTTAACAAATAATTTTTAGCCTTTTATATCAAAAACGGGGTGAAATGTAGGCATGAAAACTTTTAAAAGATGGGGACGGGGGCCATCCACCTTTAAAAAAATATTTTGTCTCAAGCTGTCATGATTTCAAACTTAAGGTGGATGTGGTCTAAATTCTCATGTGTGTTTTTATCCCCCTGGGCTTGAAAAGCAGAGGTGTATTGCGAGGGTGAGATGTCGTATGTGACGTAGTGTGTGAGGTATAATGTATGTGTGTTCCAGTTTGGTGAGGTTTTCGTTGTTGCGTCCCTTCGAAAAGTTTAAATCAATTTAAACCAGACTTGGGGTAAATTTGCAATAGGGTTCATCAATGTGGATGATGTTCAAAGTATGAGACCAAGGTAAAAAGGCAACTGAGGGTCATGTTCCAGTTGGTTAGTTTTTTTTTCTGGTGTTTAGTGAAAGTTGGAAGTCCGATTAAAAAACCTAACTTGGTCGATCGAATGTGCAATACAGGTTCCTCATTATGTTGTTGAGTCAAAGTCACATACCAAGGTCAAAGGTCAAATGTTTGCCAAAACCACCTTGTTGTATACTGCAATCTTGAAAGGGGGATCGCGCAGTTACTTGATGTATTTTATATAGAATTTGTAAAATAACGTTTGGTATTTTAAATCATTGATATTTATATACACCCTAAATGTTCAAAAGCCTCACATTTGTTGCTTATAGTCATTTTGACTTTATTTGTAAAATTGATATTAGGATCAGGGCACTTATAAAAAATACAAAAAACAAAACTGAACAATAAAAAAAATAATATTATCCAGCTTACAACGGCTTTCCTTGTAAAAAAACAAAAATGTTGACAAAGGTGCATGACAAAACATCTTAGTTGTCTCAATGACCTTGTTTTAATTTTCATAAAGTCCGTACACGATGTGATACAAGCCCTCTATGGCGAGTCTCTTGCACATCGCCTCGCATCTATTTTGGTGTTTGTTTATTTTCGATAAATTTCCGTACTTTGATGGGAAATATGGGGCAATACAGACTAAGCCACCGTATGAATGCATGCGTCAATGTAATACTACCGTCTGGCGGCATTGATTTGTGTTACTGTCGGGTATTTGTCTTGTGGTTAAGAAAGGGTTCAGTGAATCAGCTGATCCTTTTTCGGCTGAAACAAACTGCTAACGGTGAAAGTTTCGGAGAGGATCCCCAGGAAAAGATCAAAAACAGGGCACACTTTAATTGAATCCCACCGATTTATGACCATAACAGCAAGAAAGCATGGTCTTCCATTCGAAAGCTCCGAGAGGTCCAACAGAACATCCACAGTAGCCTATGTTACACCCAACCAAGTTTGCCCACCAACTGCTTTAATGGCAGTGCAGCAAGGAAACCCAAGAAGATCAAACTAGACCATCAGAGGTATAGTGGTTGACTCTGGTTTCACTTGCCCCTTTAACATGACAGGACGAATTGGAATCCGGTATTGCTAACCTTCAATTAGGAAAAGCAGTAGGCCTGACAACATCTCTACTGAGCAACTAAAAAATCTTGGCCCAGTAAGCAAAGGAATGGACTCTTGAGATCTACAATTGCTGCCTTATTTCCCAGGTCCTAACAACGATCTGGAGGAAGCACATGTTATGAGCACTCCATTAACGCATGGGAAGATCCAGCCAATCCCAAGAGTACAGAACTATATCACTCCTTAGCCATACCTACAAGCTCTTTGAACCCCTCCTGCTCAATCGTATTGCACCGGTGATAGACGAACACTCATACCAGAACAAGCAACTTTCCGGCCAGGCAAATCAACAACAAGCCAAGTACTAACCTAACACACATTGAGGCATGTTTCGAGAGAGAAGGGTATGGTACCCGGAGCGGGTTCCTCGACTTATCAGCAGCATAAGACACTGTTAATCACAGATTGCCTACTCCATTAGATTCTGGAAATTACCACGGACATCCGCTTGACTGAGTTTATCCGAGGATTGCTGGCAACAGCATGTTTCTTGTTCAGATAGGAGCGAAGAAGAAGAAGAGCGATGCGTAGGCTCAAGAATGTCTACCACAAGGAGTGTGCTTGCACCTCTCCTGTTCAACATATCTACCAACGACCAACCTAGGAGTGCAGGAACCTGTCGTTATTATGCAGCCGATTCTTGGAAGTAGCGCACAAGATGCGACTCCCAGTTGTTGAAGAGAGACTCTCCAAAGCTTTGGATGACTCACTCACTCCTTTATTATGAGGAAAACCACCTACGTGAAATCCATCTAAGACACAGGTTGTGTGCATTTCCTCTAGACAACCGTGAAGCCCATCAGCTTAAAGTTACCTGGTCTGGAACTCCCCTGGAACAATTGTGGGGGGATAACCCCTGTCTATCTAGGAGACCTTGGGACGCACTCTTATTATACGACCCACATCGAGAAGACGAAGGTAAAAGTTCAAGCGAATAACAATCTTTGACAAAACTCATGGCACAAGATGGGGTGCTCGCCCACATACCAAGATCGACGGTACTTGCCATGTGGCTACTCATGTATAGCGTATGCCTGCCCTGTATGGGAAAGATCAACCCATGCCAAGAAGCTTGATCAGCGTTAAATGCTCCTGCCGGATTTATCACAGGATGCACCCGTCCAACACCAACGGAAAAACTTGTACATCCTAGGCAGGAATTGCTCCACCAGAATCTGTCGTAGCGAGCATGCAAGAGGGCGTTAGCTGCCAAGATCCATGTGAAGCACCCTATGTCTAGCACCCTAGTGTCGGACAGATAACTGCTGCCAACCACTTAAATCCAGAGAGAGTTTCTAAAGCAAAGTCCAACCTTCTTGAAACAGTCTCTAAGGAGAGTCAACAGAGTCGCCTTGGGAGGAAAGAAAGACTTGCCATCAACCAAGTAACATCTATCGGTATCATCCACCTGGAAGATGACTCCTCATGGATGCTGATAATGGCGATGCCTCAAAGATGAGAACCAGAATGGTACGATCTGGGGGTTCCGGCGGGGGTGGGTTGTCTGGAAGCAGATCGGGATGCTGCCTGTGGTTGGGAGCAGCGCCGCAGACGGTGGAGCACCTCTGCCCGCTGCTGGAGCAAAACTGCACAAGCAGGGACCTTGCGGAATCAGTGAGGCGCCGGACGTGTGCTCCATCTTGGCTGGATCAGGTTTGGAACACAGTGTTTGGACTGATAGAAGAGTTGAATCTAATCTGGGCACAAGCAATCAGTTAGTAGGTGCAATTTTCATTATGATGACCGCAAAATACTTTGATTGACACATATGCTTGCATAGAAACATCCCTATTTGCACAAAGAACACCCTCACTCCGCTCAGGGCGGCATCTGGTAATCCTAGGCCAGGAAGATAATGACATTTTTGGTGTAACCTGGACTAATTGCTATCAAAGGATTTTTCTCACGATGCATTTCTTTGAAGTAACCAAAATGACATACTAAAAGGCCGAGAAAATCCGGATTGCAGAAACTAGTCTAATTGCAAGATAAATCAAAATGGCCGCCATTTCAAAGTAATGCCCATAACTCAAGATCCGAGGGTCGTAGTGAGATGTTTAAATGTTGTGTCTCTACCTATGTTTGGGGTCTACGAACTTCAAAAGAGAACACTAATAGCAATCTGAGATTAAGTGGTTTAGGCCCTTATTGGCATAAATCCAATATGGCTGTCATTTTGCTGACTTTTTGAAATGGTTATGTTGAATTCGTTTCTGTGTGTCCATGTTATGTTATCAAAGACTGATTATTAAGGTGACATTTAAAGACACGGGACTCCAACTGATGAACAATATTTATTTAAATATTTGTGGATTCAAAACTTCTTGATCAATTTTCAAAATGAAAAACCCTAAAAAGTGTTAAAAAAAAAAAAAAAAAAAAAAAAAAAAAAAAAAAAAAACAAATCCTTTTTTTTATTCATTTTACAGGCTTTACGTGGTAGCTCACTGGCTTCATTTGCCAAAACGTAAATGAATTACTGAAATCTTTTTTAAACAGCGTGGAATATGAAAGTTCTCCTAAACTGTAATAAGATCCAGGCAAAGCTTTTTCATGATGTTAGTAAGTTTCCTGGTATCGCTGCTGTGCTATTATCCAGACACCTCTAGTAGTGTAACGGCGAAACATTTTTGGATTGTGTACTAAACTCAGTCAAGGCCTGAGCTAGGCTAGCCGGCCACTACCTTTGATTGTCCCCTTGATGGCGCCTGATTTGGAACGTTTAGGGACGATTCAGATCATTGAGAACATTGTTATATATGTCAAGCTGCGATGATTGGTGCTTATTTTGAGGAAATAGGCCAAATTCTTGTCCTGTAATTTGTAGTTCGCCGAATTGTTTACGTGTAGATTGCCAAATTCAGTATTTTTGTGCAGTTTACTGTCCTGTTTCGCTATTTTACATCATATTGGGTAATCCAAGTGAGATAGGATTGACCCAGATGGTCTTGAGAGAACCTTAGACAAACAGTTTTTACTTCGAGGAAGTCCGATAATGTAGAAATAGCAGTTTTGAAGTGTTGATTTTACTCACGAAAGCCACCATTTTAAGGTTTGCAAGTTCGTGAGTAGCGTGTCTAGAAATGTTGGATTCTAGAAAATTCGTAATGGCCCCAGAAACCACTCTTTCAAAAAACACGATAGAAACACAGGGAGTCGGTTTTACATTGTTGCAGGAAGGGCTGGATACACAGTGAACAATTTATTGAACAAACACACACTGGTGATACACACAAGAATTTCCAGTAGGAATGGGGTGACTAAAACTGTGCCAACACAAAATAGGGAACCAATGCGATCGGCCAGTCTTAAGAATACCAAGCAGGAGGCTGGCTTCACCCCCTTCCCCATACGGGGTAAGGTTTACCCAAGGCAAACTTAGCCATAGCAAGGAGGGATGATCCCAGCCCCTGGACGAGCCAACCAACGCCCCCGACTGTGGTGCACCCTCAGTTGAACCCACCTGAGGGGACCCCAACTCAGTACCACTTGGGGGGGAGGGTGGGGATTTTCGGAACCCTACCGCACTGTCTTCCTCCAGCAGGATTGTGACAAAGGTACATTCCCTAGTACCGATACGGGGAAAACTAGCATGTTTTCAATTTATCCATTTATATTATAATTATTATTATCTTATATTATTTATTCTTCTTATCACGCCCCATTTTTTGTTTTGCATACATGGGTGGATGTAGTGTGGACATGGATGGACATCCACATTGTAACATGTACCCATGCAGTCAAGGAATTTGGAGCCGCATAATATTGTTATAAGACTAGGTGACTTGAAAAAGTACCACCAAAACCATGCGCATAAACAAGGCACGTTCGTTAATCACCACGTGTATGATATGGGCGCGGAATACCAGGCATTCTTGCAACAAAAACAAACGCTCCCGTCTGATTTAGTGGTGTACCCAGGCACCTACCCACCCCACTGAGGGATTCCCTATTTAGGGCAAAGGTGGGAATGCGGCCGGGTGTTTACCATAATTATATGCCATGCCAGCATGTTTTGGCGGGGAATACCCGACCAATTCTTGCAACATAAACAAACGCACCCGTCTGATTTCGTGGCTGTTCCAAGGCAGATACCCACCCCCACTGAGGGATTCCCTAATTTTTTCGCAAAGGCGCAATGCGGCCGGGTGTTTACCATATATGCCAGCATGAAAGTTTTACAAGGCGCGACAATTAACTCCGTTGAACACTGTTGAATGCAAAACAACATTTCGGCTCGGGGTGCACGGGAAAGTTTATTTGGGAACTTAAGAACTGCGGAAAAACGCGTTTGAGAAGGGGAGTAGCAGGGACCCGTATGCTAAGCCAGAGATCCCCAATATTTATGATATAACTGCATTTATTATTATTTATTATGGCATTGAACTCCCAACTAGATGCAACACCCATACCCTTCGCAAATTCGCGAAAGCTTTGCTGGAGGTCCCTGCCTCGGGAATGTGAACGACAGCCACTTTGGTTGAAAAGATTTTAAAAGCTGCACTTTGGCGTGACGTTAGTTAAACGGGTCCCTGGTTGCCAATAATTTAATTTTCATCATTCACTCCCAATTTTGTACGTGGGGGTGTGGGCGAACAGTTAATTTGTTTTAAATAAATAAAAACATTGGGTGGGTGAACAGACACATGGGACACATGGAACAAGTACATGGGATGGTAGGCGTGGTTATGGCTCGTTTGTCAACAACACCTGTATGCAAAACTATGCATACCAAAGCGAGTACGTAATTAAAACACGGAGCATGTTACGCCTCTACCCTGGGCCAAATCTCCTAACACAGTGCATCTAGTGGAGCCCAAAGCTTGTTACAGAGCCCGGGAAATACATTGGGGTGTAAAAGAGTTGAATGGGTGTTTACGCAGCCACCTGCCGCGGGGCTACAATTTTGTTGTTTTTTTTTTTGTTGGCGGTAACCAGATTTTAAGCGCAAATCTGGATTTTGGGCATACAAAGCAGTATTCTTGTAACCCCGGATTGATGTGCCAATTAATTAAAGCCTTGACCTGGTAACGCGCACAGAGAAGAGTTAGAAATTTTCTAAAAGCACACGCACATGGATTTGAAAAAGATTTTTTTACATGCCCTATTTTACAATGTATTGGCCAGTAAAACCCCACAAATGAAATTAGGTGTGATTAGCCCTATAACAGCGCTGTACGAAATCACCATATTTTGTACGTAATCCGGCTTGATGCCGGTGGCAAGCAAGTTGTGTTTGCTGCAGCCAGTGTAAACTAGACCCTTTGCGCAATGGCAACCGGGGGGTTGAAACCAGGCGATGCTGGAACTGTAGCGGGCGCGGGCCATCTGTTGGCCCTGCCTGCTTGAAAACATTACCGAATTATTTACCCATTTACAAGATGTTCGGACCTCCCACGACACTGATCAGAGAATTCATGCAAATTATAGGTTTTATACGGGAGCTAAACTCCCGCTAAACTCACCCAGGTCACAACATTTGCTAGATGTTAGGGAAACCACTGGGATACTTGACGTATGGCGATTGCTATTCTGACAGGATCCAAGGGGTTCGACTGGTTCCAAACTTGTCTGGGTGGTGAGTCCGTATTATCACTCCCTCACACTCCGAGATACTTCATTTCCTTACGTCTATGTCCATCATCGTCAGTAGAGCTCCATTGGAAGCAACATCAACTTCGATAACGATAGAACCGAGGTCGCACGGGTGGATGCGGAGAAATTATTTCCTTGAGATAATGAATGTCCATAGTACAATACGCTCCAAGAAATTCACTTCCTTAGTCTAATGTCCATCATCGTCGGTAGAGCTCCATTGGAAGCAACAACTTCATCTAACTTCGATAACGCTAGAACCAAGGTCGCACGGGTGATGTGGAAAAATTATTTCCTTGAGATAATGAATGTCCATGGTACAATGAAAAATATACGCCGGAATCTAAGGCCGGTCGGGATAACATCCCGGGATAGCATTTCCAGATCATCACTGCGACTATACGAGCAATCAGACGCATTCTTTAATCGGAATGACATTTCCGTTACGGATAGCTCTATGTGAGTACAGCCATATGAAAACGTTCATCTCAGTTGGAGAGTTCATTTTACTAAGCGTAAGTTGATCGGGTTGAATTTTCTTTTACTACGTAGAACTACGGCTTTCGTCCGTTTTGTTGCCCTCTCGTTACTGGGTTTATACTATAGTCTATTCATTTTCTCCCCTTTCTGAGTAGCCAGGACTTGACTTTCGATACCGCCTTGGTAAATCTCAGTCCAGGACAAACTTAACAGTTGTTCCTCTTTAGTGTATCAGTAGGTTCAACACCAGATTTTCGGAACCATACCGCACTGTCTTCCTCCAGCCGGATTGTGACAAAAGGGAGGCAAAATTACCCACACAGACAAAATTCGCGGGAAACCCCAAGTTTTAACTAAGCCACTCGCTGATTGGTGGCCCTGTCACAAGGCCGCAACATACCGAGGTACACCAGTCCCATTGACCAATGACATTCCTTTTGGGCACGTTACATGGGCAATTACATGAGTGGACTTCACCCTCAGACAGGAAGCCCAACGAAAGTTGGTTTGGGGGAACCCCCCCTGAGTGATTCAGGGACCAAAAGTTGCTTCATTAGACTTGGCAAATTGAAGCTTTGATTTTGTAAATGTTGGATCTATGGAAGTAAATGCCTGTGATGTTGTAATTGATGTAGATGCGAATAAATGTGACTTTGTTATATTTGTTAAGGTTAGATACTTTAAAGAAGTAGAACTTTAAAATATTTTACTTGTATTTTCTCTCTAGGGAACACTGTGTCTTACAGATCGATCATCTGATTACTAATTAATCATTTATTCCAATTGGGATACTCAGCCATGAGAGTTGTGGATTTGTAAACGTCATAACTTTTGCCATCACGTTGTAAGCAGGGTTAATGCCGATCAGTCGTTGTTGTTTACTCTGGGTGGTTTTTAGACAACATCGCTCATCGGGGGCTATCAGGCCGCCAGACGGGCATACCATAGCCCACAACTAGGCCACCTATCCAGTCAGGGAAGAGCAAACCACTCAATAATCCCAAATTTAAGCCTGAATCAAAGTCAGGAGGACGTGGTTTGACTCAGGAGGCTAAGGACAAGCTCTAGTGACCGGTTCTCCTAAATCAAATCTGGCTAAAAATAGTTTTGACTGAATGGTGGTAGCAGGGAAAATATTGGCCTACAATATTTGGGCCTGAGAGAATATGGGCTTACCACCATGAGCAGGAAAACGGGGCCAAATAAATTGGGTTCATAACTGATCATGATGCATATCGATTAATTACTTGTGATTGATATGGCTAAATAGAAAATAAAATTATTTGTATAATTTTTCGATTTAATAATACAGTTCATAAGTTGAAGATTAAAGGATTTATTTGATTGTTAAAGAAATACCAAAAAAAGTGTTTTCTTTCAAGTAATACTTAATTAATTCTGGATCTCCTGCATTGACAATTAGCATAATAAATATTTACAAGATTTGAGATAAATTTTTCCTGGAACTTGTAACCATTTTTGCATAGAACAAATGTAAAATAACCTGAAATTGTATGAAAACATTTTGGTTGGTGTGTTCTTATTTCTGAATTAAATAAAATAAATCCTCTTGCACTGATTATATATGTTTGAAACAAGAAAAGGTTTGTCCTGTGTATTTGTTTGTCTCTTTTAATTTAATGTAACAGTAAAAGTAACAAGGTGTTTAATTGATTGAATATTCATGCCACGCTACCACAAATTATAATATTCATTAGGGTTTGAATTTTGGCCGCTCGTTAAAAATAGTTATTATTGAATATGTCTCGGAATTCACTTTGAGTGGTTAACCCCGGTAGAGTGGTGTAACACCCCAGGGGTGGAGGTGATCTTCCAACAATCACAAATATAAGCTCGGTCCAGTGTTGATACCGTCCACCACCCCCCTGGACACGAGACCTCTGGGGTTGCTAGTGGTATTTACTTACATGCCTAAAAGGCATTTTAGCATAGCCTGTGGAAATATTTTAGTGTTGTTGAAGCGCACCCGGGTCCCGCCAGTATTCAGTGTATTCCATGCAATGTTCCTTTACTTGCTTTGAACTTTTTTATTTAGTAATTAAAAATAAACATTTAGAATCACAGATAGTCAACCAAAATGCGTAAATTCCAAAGTTAAGATCAATCGGATTTTTGTTTTCATGCAGTTAAACAGTATGCACAGTATACAGTGTTATAGGATATGTGTCAATAACAAATTCCAGATCTGGAATTTTTATAAAAGTTGTGATTTCTATAGACTTTGATTTCAGCTTAGTTATGTCACACAGTGGGTTAAGTATATGGACAAGCCTTATGTATAGGTCAAACACATGATTTTGTTTAAAATTGATTGCGCACTCATCGGGAATCCTGATCAGCCTTAAACTGATACCACAAAATCTTAATTAGGCGTTGATTTTTTTGTGATTTATCAGGCTATTCCATCCATTCTATCCCCTTCGAGGGTGTCGACTGCCACTCTTGTCCCATTTTTTGATAGTTTGATGAAGCATGGACTTCTCATTATGATGGATACCAGGCGAGATGGATAGTTTTTATTTTGCGGTTTAAAGCACGTAGATCGGTGTTTTCAAAAAGATTTAAAAGTTTTCATTTTGTGTAATATCAAACTATAAATGGTAAGGACGGAATTCAGAAAACACATTTTTGACGGAAAGGACACACTTCTATGTAGCAAAATGCCACAATGGTGAAACAATTATGCTATATACAAACTAAATTTGTCAAATGAGATGTCGATTGTGATTGTTGAACTTTCAAAAGTTTTTCATTGCTGTAGGTAAAACAGATATCAAGCCAAATAATTAAACCACAAGAGGTAATTGTTAAAGGGAGATATTTGTGACATAAGAGGAGCAAAATGTGCCTATCTCAACAGGTACCATGATGTTTTAAACACCCTTAACGATGCTTGATTGACATGGTTCCCCTAAAGTGATTATCATGCCCCAAACCATAACCCTCCAACAGTCATAGACACCCCCAAATGTTAAAAAGACTATCGGTAGGTGAATTGAATGAAAAAAATGGACAGAGATAAGTACCAAGCTAAGAAACCGTTTAAACATTGTTTTTGCTTAAATAGGCATACTTAAGGAATCAACCATATGGCCACAGATTTTAAGCATATGTCGCAAATATTTTTGTTACTTTTTAATTTGGAAATTAATAAACATAGTTTAAGATTTCTATTTAAAATGGCTATGGAGGAATTGGGGTATGTCTACGCACTCACTCGAGTTTTTATCATGGCCAAAAAAGGTGTGATTGTGTCGCAAATGTTTAGGTATTTTTTTATCTCTTGAGAACATTTTATTGAAAAAATTCGGACCCACCACTTACCAGGGAAGAGCAAGCCGCCAAAATTGGGGTTTGTGAAGCCTCCTATACTTTATATGTAAATGCTTACCACCACGACACACTATTTGCTCTTAAAACAAAAGGTTTCATGTTAATAAAACTCATTTTTATTAGATGTTAACATTTAGGTTATTTGAGCCCCAAATTAAATTTTCCTACCCTTTGTACACAGAACTGATTTCACCAAAGTTTGCAGGGCGCCATGATTATGGACATCATGAGCAAGATGCTGGGAATGTGTTACTTATTTGGTCTCATGATGAGGACAACCATAGCATCCAATTGATTGCGTAAAACCAAGTTCAAAGGGGTGTTATGGAAAATTATAGAGTTAATCAACCCCCCCGCCCCCGCTGTTAGACATGTTACCAAAATAACTGATAAGAGGAAGGTTAAGCAATAACGAATTAGTTGATAAGTTGCTAAATGTAGATTTAGAATAAAGGGCCATGGTCGATTAATTCATCCCAGAACCAGCTTTTACCGGAAGTGGTCAAAAAATTGGTATATGTAGAAACCTACGTTTTTCTCATTTACGCTGTGAATCTTAGGGCAAAGGATATTTGGTTGATGTTATGAGCGAATAGTTTGATTTTTACAACAGTACTCTATGGGATTACAAAATCAATTTTCATATCTCAAATCAAAATGGGTGCATATCGGCGCGAAAACTTACAGGGGGTTGGGGGGAAGGCCATTCGATCAAGATGAAAACTTGCATCTACTTAAATCGGGTTACCCCCTTTAAAATTAATGGTATCACAGTGCCAATTCTCACGGCTGGAACTGTCCTGAAAGCAGGATGTGATTCTCCTGGTTAAGACTGTATATGAAATGGACAATAATTATATGTTCAGTTGGTTTGTTTATTCTTACCAATATTGGTGCCATAATATTGGCAAGTTTAAATAGCCACGAATCTTAGGACGTATCATTAGTGTCACAATTATTACCCAGTGCTTGGCTTGTCTAGTCCATTTTGATTTATGCTAATTACGGGAAGGTGTCTCATCATTCACATTATAAAATTTACATTGAATTAATTGATCACAGAATTATCTGTATAGACACAATATTAGAAATATTAGACTTCCTGTGTGACTCAGATTTCGAGATGTGGACAACTCTATCAAAATGGCGGCCATTTGGATGTATGCAAAGTAGCCTGAAACCAAACCATACTATGCTAGTAGTACTGTCATAATTGTGTTCACAGCCATTGAAAATATGGGTATAGATTCCAAAATTAGCCTGCTACGAGTCCCGAAACTCAAGCTAAGTAACAAAAAATCTATCAAAATGGCGGCCATTTTGAATTTATGCAAAAGTAGGCATATTTCTGCAACTCGGATTTCCTCAGACTTAGTTATCATTTTAGGTACCCTTAAGCAAATGCATGTGAAAAAAAACCTTTGATAGCAACTTGTTCCAGGTCAAACCTCAATTTTCTTGGACTATCCATGGTCGAGGCGTCTTTGACCAAGAATAAATGCCTTAAAATAATAGAAAAAATGCAAAATTTTATTTGAAAACAGTTGTGCATTTGAAATTATATTTTTAAATCACCACTACTACACATAAGGATGGGGGGGGCAGGGTGTCCCAAATCTTCATTGAATTGTGGCTACAAAAGAAGTCTACATATTACTCTTTCGGTTTAAGAAAGTGAAGACTACAAAAATGTATTTATGATATCACAGAATTAAATTCTCATATAACATGGGTCTGATTTCATAGATTGGAAATGCAAACGTGCACTTATTGCGGGAATGTGGCAATAGCAAGGGTGTTTGATAATTACACCAGCTGAAAAGAGAAGGGGGACTTTTGCAATTCTGACAGTCTGTATGTAGGGGTGTATGTGTGTGTTCCAGGTTGGTTAGGTTTTCGTTTTTCAGGTCTTTTCGAAGAAAAGTTGAAGTCCGATTTCAAACAGACGTGGGTAGGTGCATTAGGGGTTCCTTCATATGTGGATGAAGTCACAAGGTCATGGACCAGGTCAAAGGTCATATAGAGGTCATGTTCCATACCGCCATCTTGCCAGGGGGATCATGCAAGTTCTGCTGTATTTGGTCCTTGTGCAAAGATCATGCAAAATACATGTCCAACAATTTTAACAGTGAATAATAGGAGGGTTTGGAGTGCGTAATCGGGGAAAACTTAATCAGCGGGATGTATTCACATGTATTCAGTATGGCATAAACCATACCTCGTAACATTCATTCAAGGGGCTCGGTCTATTGTGAAAAAGAGTGTTCCCATAAATGTACCTCACTATGAGTTACAATATGGCACAACCAACGGACACAGTTCAGTGGGTTGTACTGTTACATACATTGACAAGAACTGACCCTGTGTGATTGGGTATCATATATCATACCAAAAAAAACCAGGGGGGTTTTATAAATACACTGGTGAATAGAAGGTACGGGAACTGTGTAAAGGAATGAGTTTTACGAGCTCATAGTGACTCCAAAGGGTTAGTCATTATGGGTGATCTGCAGGGGACTGACTGCCGGGAACGTTTTCGCTTGGACTGCCTTGAATGGGGAGCAAAGATTGTTCATAAATCTCGCACATACCAGGTTATGCACGAGTGGTTAATTCTGAAACACCAAAAAATGCTTGGTCTTGCCATTGGGTAATGAAGATATGGTTTACTTTTATCAATATCAGTGTAAGCAAATCAAACTTTATAGATTTAAAACAGAAAATTGTAAGCATTTTAATGATATTTATCTAATTTAAATGGAGTTTACAATTTATTTGGTGTTTTTTTTGGGTTGCATGTAGGTAGAATATACATCATGCCTGGTATTCTGAAAGGGAGTTTAACTTTAGACCTGGGTTTAAACCAGGGTTAGTCTTTCCACAAATGGACCTTTTTCCTTTCAACATACTCTAAAAGTGTGCTGTAACAGGTAAGAAAATTTTTCATGGATTGGCTATAATATTGCTGGCCCATCCATGAGGAATTTTCTCACTTGTTACATTTAACTTTTACAGTATTTTGAAAGGAAAAAGTCCACTCTTGTAGGACTAACCCTGGTTTAATTTAGACTCCCTTTCAGAATACCAGCCCATGTGATCAGATTCTGTTGAGGTGGTGGTCTTGACTGAACAATGCACCCTTTGTAGTCTGCATTGGCTCTTTACACCATAAATTCTACATGCACTGCCTACCTTGCTACAAATATGGCAGACGCAAACCCTTTAGTAGCAAAAATAGGCAAGAATTTGTTGCAGTGTGCTATCTGCCACGAACAGTTTGAGGATCCCAGAGCATTACCCTGTCAACATGGATTCTGTAGAGAGTGTCTGGTAGCCTGGGCTAAAAGGAGTACAGTGAAAGGCAAGCTGGCGTGTCCTACATGTCGTGAAGAGGTGTCTTTGCCGAAGGAAGGAGTGAATAGACTACCTGTGCACTTTCTGGTCAGCAGTTTGAAAGATATTTGTGAAGATGAAAAACAGGTAGGGCATTAATAAACTTTGAATTTGTATTACTGCTTAATTGCCATATCTAAACACAATTTTTAAGGACATTAGAATATGTAGTTCAGATATTTGGCAATTCAAAAGTAATATGATTTAATACTGGGAAAATACATCAATGGTCCGAGGAAGGCTACATAGAACTTTAAGTGCTGCAGCATCAGGTGAAAAAGGGCCTTGGATTTCTACCAACCAGGGCCGGAATAACATTTGCAATCATAGCTAAAATTTATCATTGGGTTGTGTAGTTCATGAAATATGTGATGACAAAAATAAAAGTGATGGCATTTTGCAAAACCAACATTTTTCCAGAATGACCGCCATTTTAAATGTAATAGCGCTACTATGGCCACTTGGTGTCAAAATATGTTGTCTGGGTCAAGATGTTCAATATATACAATTGCCAGAATTGTCCGAGTCAGAGAAATTTATATACACGGCTATTTTTAAAGATGGCCAACATCTCGTCTAAGAAAACCATATATTTCTTATTATGTAACCTAAGAAGATGATTTGGTGTCAAAATGAGTAGTTTCTGGGTCAAGGAGTTCAATAAAACTATTCTCAAAACTGTAAAATGACTATAAAAGTGATGTTTATTTGCATTTGTCACTGTTTTCCAAGATAGCCCAATATTTTAAAAATATCAAAATTCCCATGCTATTCCAGATATGTTTTGGGTGAATACATAATAGAGTAGTCAAGGTGTCACATTTTGGGTGTCACATTGGTGGTCCATGAATAACATGACTCACAACTCGTATGAGTTTTGAGAATATTGCTGTTGAAATCCTTGACCTAAAAACTTACACTTTGTCACCAAAATCATCCTATGTGCTGTATAGCATGAGGTTTAAAGGATTTTGCCTTTTTATGTTTTTTATAGTGACGTATGAAAACTTCCATTACTTTAATATTCATCTGACAGTTAAGTAAATAGTTTTATTGAACTCCTTGACCCAGAAAATCTTTAATTTGTCACCACAATCATCTTCATAAGCTATATAATAAGGGATGTGAGGTTTATTTCAATTAAATGTCAGCCATCTTGAAAAATGTTGGCACATGCAACATTTTATAGTTTTGGTAATAGTTTTATTGAAGTCCTTGACCCGAGAAAAAAATTAACACCAACATTGTTGTATTAAAATTGCCACCACTTTTGATTTTGTCATCACCTGTTTTCATGAACTCTACATCACTACAATTTTAGCTATAATGACAAATGTTATTCCTGCCCTGGTACCACTCTCTTGTTGGTGCTGCAGCACTATTTGGAATACTGATCAATGGTAAAACATAAAGATAATAGTTGAGGGGCTATACCAGCATTAGTATCAACCTTGGTGGTAATCTTTATATGTAAATCTGTATAGGTGTCCACGAAGTCTGTAACTATATGAATTACTGTAAACCTGCATGGTTGAATTCATAACTATTAAAGGCAATAAAGCAACTTTTTTTCCAAGTATTATCTACTTTCATTAACAACAATGCTTGTATTCATTTTCCCTCCAGGTGACATGCAGTAATTGTGATAAACCAGAGAAGACAGCCAAGTTCCATTGCTTTGATTGCAAAGAATACCTGTGTGAAGAATGTCACACCTTACATACGGGTCTCAAGACAATGAAACATCACAAGGTTGTCACCGTCGAAGATCTGCTCTCTGGTAAAGTTAGTGATGAAGGGAGATACTGTAAAACACACGGAGAACTTGTAAGATACTATTGTGAGACAGAAGGCAAGCAGGTATGTACAGATTGCATCAGCTTGAAGACTTGTCCAATAGAACATGAAAGAACTAGCTTGAAAGATGCTGCCAAGAAACAAACCCATGCCATCAAGAAGCTGGTTAAGGATTTTGAAGGTACAAAGAAAGACCTCAAGGGTGCTTTACAGAAAACGGAGAAGATATCAAGAGACTTTGAGGAGGCAAAGAAGGAAGCACGAAGAAACCTTGATAAGGCCAGGAAAGCGTACATACATGAAATTGAGCAAATTTTCTTGAAATTGAGGAATGAATTACAGAAGTAAACTTGAAGAAGAACTCAAAGAGATTGTGATAGTAAGGATCAGATGGAAAGCACCTAGTGGAGATCGATAAAGCATGTAAACAAAGCGAATCTGTCATCCAATCTGGATCAGACTACCATATAACATCTTCCTATGCAGCTTGGCACGTACTTTACAAAATTCCTGAAACCAGAACAATGCCAGTTAAAGGTAATCTGTGTTTACCACCTCAAATTCCAGACATTTCCTCCTGTGATTCATGTGATGGACTACTTAGCTGTTGAGATGGCTTGGAACATTACTGGAAAATTTGATCTAGAACGCTATGTGGAATGTCTTACTGTTAATCAAGAAGGTGATATAGCAGTCAGGCAGAGGCTGTTGTTTAGACTATATTCAATGACTGGCCAGAGAAGTACCAACCTTTTTACTGTTGTTAAGGTGTATGACATTGCTGTTACACCTACAAGTTGTAATTTGTCATCCATGGTAGGTGGCAAATCCAAGTTCCTGTACTGTGATAGTAAAGGAGGTGGTCTGTCAAGGCCTGCGAATGTTTCATCAAATTTCTCTTATATTAGCCGCAAGAACCGAAATAGCTGTATAACCAAAGGAAAATAATAATAAGTGAAAGAGACGAATCCATATCAATTCAATGATCAGATAACACCCTCATTAGTAGGTTTGCCACCCCTGCAGCGCACTGAAGTCTGGCTGTTACCTGCCAAGGAAGACTGTTGTGTGTTTTGAGATAACCCCTAAAACTAATGGATTACTAATGGCAACAATGTCCGGATACCAACCTCCCTTATGAGGTTGTAAGCTGGGAGCCCCATACGTATGCGCAGCACAAATGATGAGATATTTTGGTTACTGAGGGTGATCCTGGAAGCTGTATTTGTTACAACCTCAGATGGCGAGTCACCTTGGCGTGAACTAAAGAAGTAAAGTTATCCAGGAGGAATTGCATTTGTCTAAGTTACCAAGAACTGTATTTTGTAGAAAATAGTGTAAAACAGATACAGTAGTTCACATAGATAATATTTTCAAAATGACTGAAGTTAGCACACACCCTGATAACTTAGTGAAAAAATGAAAACCTCATTCTCAAACCTATTGTGGTCGAGTTTATATTGAGCAAGACTTGTAGTGTCGAAGATGACAAGATGAACAAGAACTTTTTGGTCCCAAAAAATAGTGAAAAATCATATATAAAATGGATATTTCGGCATAATAAACAGATAAATATATTGAGGGTTAAAAAAAGAGGTTCTCCCATATCAGAAACTTTACTAAAGCCAGAAAGGTGTACATACATGAATTGAGGAAATTTTCTTGAAATATGAGGATGGGATGAGAAGAAATATAAGGATGGAATTACAGAGTTGACTTGGAAAGACGCGAAGAGATACGTGATGAAAGAGAGCTGGAAAAGCTGTATTTTGTTCCACCTCAGATGCCAGTACCACCTTGGGTGTGTTAATAAACAATAAACACATTTCTCCAGAGTATTGCAGTATTAAAATTTCTATCAAACCTGCCATTTTTGCAGCAACTCTGTTATACTTCTTGGATTCTTTGCATTTTCTTTCTGAAAATGTGAACAAGACCACGAAGGTCTCAAGAACCTGCAATACACGATTCCCTGAATTTGTAACATGCATTTTGGCAATAATTTCATTATACTTTGCACACTGACTCTATACCATGTGCTTTATTCCTAAGGAGGTAGATAGGTATTTCTGGTATCTACACTTCTATATGTCCAAAACAAGTGACAAACATAGTCATAACATAGCTGGCAAAAGTGGCATGTGGAAATCCACATTCAACTTTTTTGTCACGGTTGCCATGGAAACCGATTTTTGGC
>JAMKCH010025922.1:0-29643 GCA_023653785.1 Ophioderma brevispina
ACAATAAAACCCTAGAGTTTGGTTAGGGTGGACCCCAAGAATTGAGAAAATCCTGGGAAATATTTCCATCAATCTTTTGTCAAAAGTTGGTGATATTTTAGGACAATCTTTTTTTTTCAAGGGTAAAATCACATAACATTAATCTTCCCTGCAAATCACACATGTAACGTGTCATTAATCTAATGTTTTTTTCACAACATGATGGTCATCTATTGACTGTATCTGAGGAAAATTGTACTTCATGCTTGTGTGGAATCCACACGTGCATGACCACCCCCGCCAAGTTACCAGCTGTGTTGTTATTGTTAAACTATCAAATTCAAAGTTGTTGAATAGGGTTCCAGAATACAAATACATGAACATGAAACACTTAACCTTTGACCCTGGATTACCCATTCACAAAACAAAGATGTCGCTTTAATATCAACAAAAGTATAGTGTAGCCCTTCCCTCTAGTTAATTAGAAAGTGAACCTACAGTGTCAATCAGGATTCGTAGCAGTCATTACATTTTTTGAAGTCTTTGAATTCAAATATAGGGCTGTCTACTCATTCGGGTCGCTTGCCGGTGCTTAGCCTTTATCATCGGCCCTCGTTGCGTAGTATCACTTCGCGACACACAACACTGCGCATACTTTCTAATAACTCTGAATCTTAGTTCATCGCAGCCCTGGTTCATCGGAGGTGATAACAAACGTGTCACTCCTATGATGCGAGGCCGTTTGGCACCCTTTATGACCATTTCTTTGGGTTGTTTCTAGCATGCAAGTGAAACGAATAGGCATTCCAAAATGTGCATGTTATTTCCTAACTAGCGGCTACCATTCCAGTCTCCTGCTATCACACCAGGTAAAAA
Source organism: Ophioderma brevispina (assembly GCA_023653785.1). Lineage (NCBI taxonomy): Eukaryota > Metazoa > Echinodermata > Ophiuroidea > Amphilepidida > Ophiodermatidae > Ophioderma > Ophioderma brevispina. The sequence continues at coordinate 856 of JAMKCH010025922.1, forward strand.
TTTGGCACATTTTATGCCAGTTTACACGGCGGCCTATGGGAATCATCACCACAAAATGGCCGCTCTATAACTTCCCCGTGAGGTCAGCGTAGACAGCCCAATGGTCATTGTAATCATTAAAAATTAATAGATTTTAAAAATCTCAATTAGACTAAAAGTTTTTGAATTTCTTTTTATCATATCTTTTGATCCCTTGCATAGCATTTGCGAGATGCATTTCCACATTCTTATGAGTTGTAGTGCATGCTTCAATGTGAACAAATTTAGTTAGGTAAGACTTTAAAGTTAAGTGCTTAATAATTTAAGGTCATTGAAAAAGGGTCTTTAGAAGTGTGTGAATTCTTGTTGGTCTTGACCTGTCATTAACACCTCTTATGTACACAAAGGCAGCATTTTATAATACCTGCCACATGTTTTGATCGAGATCTCAATCACTTGAGCACAGTAAGTGTTAACAATCTGGCTCAAAACACAGATCAAAATGAGAAATTAAAAAGGTGTATTTAAAAATGTGCTTTATCATTGTAGCATTTAGTAAAAGTTTTGGCATAAACTGTTGAAATGTGTTCATGGTTTGGTTATCACTGTTATTTTCTAGGTTCTATGGTTGCCTGCACTTTTTTATTTCTTGGGAGTATCATGAAATATGTTTCTTTTTCTAACTACAGGAGCGTACAATGGAACGATCTAACAAAGGAGTGGCAGCTGAAACAGCATCTCCTGCCCTGTACACCAAACTCATCAGTGAACTTGAAGAAATTGGATGGGATAGGTCAGTTTCTAAACACTTTTACTACTTTCTACTTTTTACGGTACATGTGGAAGGCATTACTCTTAATAAAACAAATCGTTAGAATTTCAAACAATCTGTATTCCAGTAAACCAATAAACAAAATCAGCATGATGCGGGTAATGTCATGCCGATCACGGTTGTCCTAAAATTTTGAAAACACAATGAGGTTGCTGTAGCTTTCCAATGCGATGAACTGTGCCATTAGCACAAAAATGCTTGTTATTGAGTTTTGTGTGCTGTTTTGGTTTTTATACCTTTGTCACCTTTGTATATAACAGCAAAAAATACTTTGCTTTAATTAGAATGATTAATGTGGTAAAGACAGGAAAAATCAAATGAAATTCACGTAGCTGCTAAGTTCATTGCATTGGAGAACTACAGCAACCTCGTCGTGTTCGGTCATGTTGAGGATTCATGACCTTACCCGCGAATCTGACATGCACACACGCAGTCAACCAGAAGTCTTAATGTCGATTAGGCTCATACATTATAAGTTTCCATTTGCCTTCATCCTTCAGAGATCGCAGAGTCTGAGTTAAAAATTCTTGTTATTCTGTTTTACATTTTAGACTTTCCTCCATTGATGCCTCATTTCAGAGTTTACAGTTATCAGCAGCTGATGCCTCAGGGAGGATGCATTATATTACAATAAACCTTAACTCTCAGGTATGGTATTCACAAGATTCTGTGGAAATGGTACACAAAGACTATCACATTCTGTAAGATGTGAGAGAGAGATCTTTAATCAAACTCAGTGGCGTACCCAGTGGGGGGGGAGGGCAGGGGGGTCACTCTCTTCATCTTTGTGCATCTCCCATGGATCCATTTCTCACACCACACTGAATTTGCCTTTACTCTCTTCCCACACACACCACATGGGTCTACCTTACTCACCACCACCTCCCTTTCCACCCCATTCAAGATCAAAATTGATATTTAGGTAAAGTTTTTGTATACATTAGCTCTCACCTGAAATGATTAAGTCCAGATCGGCACCTTTATGGCTAAAGAGAACAATTTTATAATAAAATCACTCCAGAGTCATTTATTCAGCAGACGATGGAAATACGCTTAACACAAGAAAACATGCCAGAGTTGATTCCCATGGCATCCACACTGTTGACCAGTCTGTGATTTTTGTGGTTTTAATTTCAATGAGTACAAGTCATGTAATAGACACATTTGTTGATTAGAGTTATGGCAAACTTAAAAGATAGCCTGCAATTTACCTGGATATCTTTAGCCTGTTATTAATGCCCCTATCTGTTTTTGTGTATGTCATTTTGATGTGTAAAATATATCTGTATTTTTCCAATGGCCTAGAGTATCATTTGTGAGCAAATTGAAGAAATTTCATATTTTGTAAAAATGTGCCAGTGCCACTTTAAAACAATAGAATTAAATTAAAATGTAGTATGAATTAGAGTTTATTCTTGAAATATGAATACCATTTGGGAATATCTTGTTATTTTTTTTATTTATGTCAAGGCTAATCTAGGCATTAACAGCTGTTATCTAATTAGTAACGCTGACGGATTGGCGCCAAGATAGCAATTTATGTTCCTACTTCTAATAAAAGCATCATGAACATGGGCTCTTCAGTATTATTCAGTATTTTAAAAGCTTCTGTGATGTCTGGAGGTTTTAAATTAAACAAGATACCACTGTTAATCATTGCTGATTTAAGTGAGATTCTATATTGGACTGCAATTGTGCAGGATATAGTATTTTTTATTGTATATTAATGTTTATACATGTATAAGTTCATTCTGTACTATGTGTATATGCAGGGCCTCCTTGGAAATCAGTGCTCTTGTTACTTATGGGGCTACACAAAATGTACCCTGCCTAAAGAAATTTTAAATAAATCAAAAATAAATAAATAGATGTTAACAGGATTTCCTTAAAATCATACCAATTAGGTTTCACTTGTATCAAAGGAAGCACATAGCTACCACAGACCTCCTGTGCTTATTCTAAGTATTAATAGCTGTGGGAAAGTACCTAGTTGATGACACTTGTGGATGAATGGTCTGGGACCTATGTTGTATAGGGGGTGCTACATAGAGCGACTCAGTTGGACTTTAAAGGCGGGACATATCACTAAATAGTCTGGGTAAAACTCTGGGATAATGATACTAAGGCGATAATCTTTAGGCTATTTGGACTTAGAATGTAAAATTGGTGTCATATGAAAGTTATGAATTTTTGCATTGTTATAATATCGGAAATATGGCCAATTAAGTTATTTTTACCATGTTATTTACAAACACAATCATAGGGAACTGTGAGATTCTAGTGGACTGCATTTGAGCAGGATGTTAACAGGATTTCCTTAAAATCAAACCAATTAAGTTTCACTTGTATCATAGGAAGTAGCTACCACAGCTCAGACCTCATGTGCTTATTCTAAGTATTGGTGGCTGTGGGAAAGTACCTAATTACCTCAGATGACACTTCTGGACAAATGTTGGTCCAAAACCTGGATCTGGATCAATTCTCCCTCCCCCCCAGTAAAGTGGGTTCCCACATCACACTAGAGGACTCTGGTACCTAGAGCGATGAGTGCAGGTAACAGACCCGGGATGATCCCCTACTCTTTTTCGATGAGGTCTGCAACCTTTTATGTGCTCAGGAATGACTCCACTGACACACGGGACCAACAGCTTTACATGACTCTCAGAACTATGAGGCGCCGGAAATGGCTACCTCAGACCTCCTGTGCTTTTTTGAGTTTTGATGACTGTAAGTTAGCCACATGGCTGAGTCTGACCTCCTGTGGCTAATTTTAGTTTTGATGACTGTAAGACAAGCACATGGCTAATTCAGACCTGTGTTTAGTTTGAGTTTTGATTACTCTAAGCTCATGGCTACCTGACCTCCTGTGCAAATTTTGAGTTTTTGGATTACAAGTATGAATGGCTACCTAACATTCTTGTAGACCCATGACGTTTGATGACTCTATGTCAGTGCCATGGCTACTATACTCTGGCTCATCATTTCTTGGACAGTTTAGAATGTACGCCCGCTTTCCCGCCAAAACGGCGCACCATCGGGTTACACGTAGACACAGTACGCACAACGAGCAATGCAACCACGATTTGTGTTATGTCCCCAATAAATTAATGGCCCAGAGTATGTAACCTGCGGATCTCCAGTGCTCATTTGATCTGTAGTAAGCACATTGCTACATCTTACCCTCCGTTTGCTTAATTTTGAGTTTTTTTTGATGACTGGTAAGCAAGCACCTGGCTTAATCAGACCTGTGGTTAGTTTGCCGTTTGATTACTCAGAGCTCAGGCTTACATCTGAACCTCCCTGTGGGCAAATTTTGATTTTTTTGGATTACTGTAAGTATGAACATTGGGCTTGACCTCCGACCTGTCTTGTGCCCATGAATGTTTTTATGACTCCCTAATGTAGTGCATGGCTACTATACTCTTGCTCATAATTCCTTGGACAGTTTAGAATGTACGCCCGCTTTCCCGCCAAAACGGCGCACCATCGGGTTACACGTAGACACAGTACGCACAACGAGCAATGCACGCGTTTGTTATGTCCAAGAAATTATGGCCCAGAGTATAGTACCTCGGATCTCCTGTGCTCATTTGAATACTGTAGTAAGCACATGGCTACATCTGACCTCCTGTGCTAATTTGAGTTTTGATTACTGTAAGTAAACACATGGCTATCTCAGAACTCATTTGCTTATTTTATGACTGAAAGTAAGCAGATGGCTACCTCTGACCTCCTGTGCTTATTTTAGTTTTGATGACTGTAAGTTAGAAAAATGGTGACCTCTGACCCCCTGTGCTTACTTTGAGTTTTGATGACTCTAATGTATTGCAGGCTAACTAACTCCTGGCCTCAATTTTTCTTGGACCGTTTTTAGAACGTACGCCCGCTTTTCCCGCCAAAACGGCGCACCATCGGTTTACACGTAGACACAGTACGCACAACGAGCAATGCAACCACGATTTGTGTTATGTCCCCAATAAATTAATGGCCCAGAGTATGTAACCTGCGGATCTCCAGTGCTCATTTGATCTGTAGTAAGCACATTGCTACATCTTACCCTCCGTTTGCTTAATTTTGAGTTTTTTTTGATGACTGGTAAGCAAGCACCTGGCTTAATCAGACCTGTGGTTAGTTTGCCGTTTGATTACTCAGAGCTCAGGCTTACATCTGAACCTCCCTGTGGGCAAATTTTGATTTTTTTGGATTACTGTAAGTATGAACATTGGGCTTGACCTCCGACCTGTCTTGTGCCCATGAATGTTTTTATGACTCCCTAATGTAGTGCATGGCTACTATACTCTTGCTCATAATTCCTTGGACAGTTTAGAACTTACGCCCGCTTCCCCGCCAAACGTCGCACCATCGGGTTACACGTAGAACAACAGACGCACAACGAGCATGCCACACGTTTGTTATTTTCCAAGAAATTAATGGCCCAGAGTATAAGTAACCTCGATCTCCCTGTGCCTCATTGTGAATACTGTATAGCACAATGGCTAATCTGAACCCTTCCTTGTCTAATTTTTGAGTATTTTGGATTACTGTAAGTAAACACATGGCTATCTCAGAACTTCATTTTGCTTATTTTATGACTGAAAGTAAGCAGATGGCTAACCTTGACCTCCCTGTGCTTTTATTTTTAGTTTTGATGAAATGTAACGTTTAAGAAAAAATGGTGACCTCTGACCCCTGTGGTGCGTTACTTTGAGTTTTGATGACTGGAAAGTAATCACATGGCGATCTCTGACCTATGCTTATTTTTGAATATTGATGACTGTTAGCACATCTATACCACCAGGCCTGACAAATTTTTGATATTTCCCTTGGAAGCGCGTCACCTTTCCCAACAGATAGCTCACTTTTTTTTTATGTATTTCTTTACCTAAAGAAGTCAAATTCCTTTATCCAAATCATCAATTTGCCTTGGAAGTTTTGCTATCACTGAGCTCCTTCACTTACTACAAAGCTTTTTGATCCATAAGGAAGCACTTAGATACCTACCTCTGATCTTCTGGGCTTAATACAGAGTATTTGGTTTGGGATAAATTAAGGTTTTTGATTTAAATTTAGTTTCACATGGATGAATCTAATTTAAATCAAAGACACTTGATGGATTTCTGATTGTCTCCACTGTGTGTATTACTTTTGTATTATAAACAATTCAGTTGTAATCGTAGGTAAATTTTTGACTAGTTAAACTAAGTTTTTCTTTTGTTTTGTTCTGTAGCATCCTGAGTTTGCCATATGCTGGTGGGATTTGCACCACCCATTTGAGTTGCCAGGGTCACCAAAGGTTATTTTTGCGCTCTTAGAAAATTAATTGGTAAATAACATGACTTTAATAAGACCATTTAAGTGATAACTGTAAAATATAGTAGATTCAAACCCATGTGTAACCAGAGGAAAAATTTTGGGACAGCGTCAATTATTGGGAGAGGGAGGCAAAAAAAGAAAATATGTGGCCGATTCACCTGTTTCATGAACTAAGATACTCTGGCCTTTCAGTTGACATTCAGTTTTACATATACAAAGATTTTGTGGTTCTTTCTGTATCCAAAAAACATGGCGCGGATCAAAAGTCAGTAGTAAAATCCTAACTCAACCTGTTCCATTGAATACCCATTGAAGCAAAAACAAAGAAGGTAGTGAATGGCTTACGTTGATTTGAATCTTTTTCATTAAGATTAAGAATTGATTTTCCTGCAATCGGAATACATCTTCAATAATTTAGCGTGGAATTGTATTTCCACCCACTGCACATTGCCCTCATTCAATGCTCATACCTTCCGGCAAAAATACTAGGAGGTGACACGAGGGTTGAATCTTACTATAATAAAAAAGTTATCATTTTGATTTTGAAGGACATGAATATACCAAAAGCTGATTTGTTGACAATGTTGTAGTTGTGTCATATATTTTTCGTGTTTTTCTTTGGCACAGACAGAGTACACTCAGAGATGTATTGATTAGCAATTTGAGCTTCACGCCAGAAACACAAGGTATTCTGGGATAGCATGTCAGAAATTGACAGTCAAACCTGGGTGCTAGGAACCTGAAAAACCAACACCAGCTTGAACAACCATGGGGATAGCTTTGGGTTAAGTTCGAGGGGGCAAGTGAAGAGTGAACCTTACTGGAAAGATCAGTGCTGTTGAAATGAATTTTATCTACAATCATGGAAATAAATGTTGCCACACTTTGTTCCGACTGGCTGTAAAGCGCCCCCTCTCCCCCTAGGCAATGTTGATCAAGTCAGGTTGTTAGCAGCCTCGTCAGGTCCCCAACATTGAGTGATGGGTGGTGGGGTGGGGAAAGGATATGGATACGAAAAAAAAAAAATGAGCAAGACCTCTGCTTTCCAATTGAACAATGGAATTACCCAATCGGATCATAGCTGTGATCATGGAAACTGTTTGATCATATTGTATCAAGTGGGCAACTATTTTTTTCCATGATGGTGTTGAGCGAAATTGAAAAAGATTTATCTGAAATTTCAGTTTTTGGGTCATAACTTTTTATTGGATTGTACATATTTAAATCCGAATTTTCCAGCAAAGCAATTACGTTCAATACATTGTTCTTTCTACTTCAGAAAGTTGCTACCAAATAGGGACACTTTAGGGACTTGCCAGTAATAATAAGGTGAGGGTCGAATCTAACAAGTTTGCCGTGAACACATCAATTTAGAATAGAAGCGGGATATTTAAACAGACTTTTCTTCGATTCTGATAATTTTGCTTTTTTTGGTAGTGTCTAAGTGTCCGCGAATGCAATGGATTTTAGAGCTATATAAATATATCTTATTTTCCTAATTATGGCATGGTCACTGCCATTAACTGCTGAATGCTGAATGTGACGTCTGTACGGGAATACTGCAAAATGTAAAACAGACGTGTTGTTTGCGTGCCGCAAAAGCACGACTCGTTATTTATAGTGTTTTTGTAGGTGTTATTAGTGCCCATTTTAAAATTATTGTTTATAAATTCAATATACTTTCCTTCGGATTAAATTAAATAACATTTATGCTGTAAGTTGTGAATTAAATTTATAACATAGCAGATATGTAATGGACACGTCATGGACTTAACATATTCACTTGGGCCTATGTTTGGCGTTTTCGCTCGGATCAGAAATCGGAGGATCCCAATCTGCCTGCAGAAGAAATTCCCGCTTTGTGCCAGTGACAACATGCAATTGTGATCCGTACCGTTCACAGTATGGCTTTATACATATAAACCACCATTTTCAAATGGGACAAAGTAACCCCCCCACCAAAAAAATGCTTGAGTGCATTTGGGCCGCAGGCAGGGTGTAGGTTCTTGCTTTTTACAAATGGCTTTTAAAATTAATGTACTATTATGCTTGAAAATTTAAATCATTAAAAATTGTGCTGTTTGTATTTGTTAGGATGGTAAAAAGAATAAGGGCTTTTAATATGAAGTTTGCACATTACTCGAAACCTACATGAAGGTCATAATTAATGACTTGTTGTAAAATTGGAGTAAAGTTTGCCCAAAATTGTTTGCAAAATCACAATGATAGGCGAAAATTCAGTAAGCTATAATGCATGGATGAACTCGGATTGAAGAACGGCTACCTTTGATGCATATTTAATTATATGTGTGTGTGGGTATACGTGGGGTTGTTATGTGTGTGGGCGAGTGTGTGTGTGTGTTGGGTGGGTGGGTTGGGTGGGTGGGGGTGCGTGTTGCTTGCGTGCGTCCGAGTGTGTAGGTGGGTACGCGTGTTGTGTGTGTTTCTGTGTGCGGGTATGTGCGATCCACATTGCAAACATGAGGTACGAAAGTTACACATGGTTAACCGTGTCGGGTAACCACTATTGAAATACCACAGAAAGGACGGTTTACCCATAACAGTAAACGGATTTTAGACCTCAAGAAGCTTATAACTATTATGGTTAACCGATGTCATGGTACGCAATTCTATACGTGGGTAACCGACACGGTTTGGTTAACCACATCATCAGCAAAGATTTCTATGGAATCATGATATCAGTACTATATCAGTTTCAATGCTGAATCAACAATGCCCAAAACTAATTGTCATTAATCATTTATGCAATCAATATGAAACACATAAAATATATATATTAGTTCGGGTACCTTTGTTGTTTTGCGTCTGTCGCCAGCAATAGTGGTCATATGAGGCATTGCATCCATTTTTATTTGACAGTTGAGGTGTTTGGTCTAAGGGATAAAGAATACGCTCCAATAAGCAGAAGATTGTGGGTTCGAACCAACTCGGGCCTTATAATATATGTTTATTTATTCCGTAATTATCTGTTGTTGGAGTTGATGAGCCAGTCGCAATTAATATATCAATATAGATTTTTGATTGTATGTTTATGTGTATTTCATCTGATTTTTTTTTTGATTTCTTTCTTTATTTCATTATATTTTTTTTTATTGATGTCTTTCTATATTTTTTTTTATTAATTTCTTATTTTCTTTCTTTTTTTTTGTAACAAAGGAAAGCATTGTGATACAATCAAAGGCTATAATGTAATTATGCCGTATACACTTTTAAAACTATATTAACTGAACTTGCTATCTACGCACGATGAGTTGAAACCACATTGGCTTACACCTTGCTATCTACGGAAAATAAGAAGCCCATCTCATGTTCGAATCGTTTGTTCATTCGCCAAGCCATAGAAAAATGCATTATGTGGGATATCACGCAACTACACAAAACCTTCCATACACACACACACACACACGCGCACAAACATGCGAAAATACGCACGCATATACACATATAACCCCGCTCGCGCATTCTCGCGCGTGCACAGTACTAACCACATTAGGCAGTGTGAGACCTTCCTCAATGTTTGTAAAGGGTATGATGTTTTTTTATCAGTGGTGAAAATTTCATGTAAATACATCAAAGCGTTAAGAAGTTATGACAAAAAAAACGAATTATAGCTATACTTATTTTTTTACATTTTGACTCAGGACAATCATGAAAAAAAAAATGTTGACCACACTTTGCTCCGACGTGGCATGTTTGTAAAGCGCCCCCTCTCCCCTAGGCAATGTGACCAAAGTCATTTGTTAGCAGCCTTGTCAGGTCCCCCAAACATTGCATTGAGGGGGGGTAGGGGAGGATATGGATAAGAGGCAGACATTGCTTCAATGAAACAATGAATTACCAATTTCGGATCATAGATGTGAGCATGGGAAAACTGTTGGATTATATTGTAGCAAGTGTGGGCAACTTTTTTTTTTCCATGATTGTAGATTAGGGTGATGTATGGGTTTGTCATTATCCCTTGGACATGACATATGTGGTGTACTCTTTGGTGAAAACGTGTGCTTTCATGCAATCAATGATTGCCGTATTGGCAGGAAAGTGGGCGTACATGTTAGACATGTGTCCAAGGGATTTGACAAGAAGTAAAAGCACACAACTGCAAAATGGTAAGGCTTTATATTTCCCTGATCCCCTTCCATGTCCACCTTACTCTTATTCATTCATAGAGGGCTTCGAGGCGATGTAAAAGTGGCGACTAAAGTTGGGTCAATCACTTGCCATAAAAGGAACACAGACCCACATAGATACAAACACATAGCTGATTAATAAGCATAGGTGAGCTTGATTTAGTATTTGTTATTAGATTAATTTTTATTACCGGTGATGTTTTAGTTAAGACTGAATTGACTTGACATTTTTACACTTAAAGTTACAATTCTAAAGGCATTTCTTTCAAAATTGGATGATGTTCATATCTACTAAAATTGTCAAGTGTTGTAAACAAGGTATTCGCTAACTTTTACAGATTCAGTAAACCCGCGGGCATAGTCGTTTAAGCGAGCGTCGAAACGAGTTGGCCGTCGAAAACAGGGTCGCCGGTTTTTTTTTATAAATTTACGTCGAAAAATCAATTGAACGTTTTAAGAACGACGTCCCATTCATTTGCATTTTCGACATAAATAGTGTGGTAACATTTCCTAAAGCTTCTCGACGTCTTTTTTCACGTTCCAGGTCGATTGTCCACTGGGAAGGTATAAACCAACGGTACACCTACCTTAATAACAAACACCCTAAGCCATTTCGCTGGCCCATCCACATGACGCCTTGTGCTAAAGTCATGCTTCTATACCTAACCCTACAACCTAACCCTGCGTACCATTGCCGACTTGGTATAGCCATAATTCAGGATCTCTTACTTTTTTTTAAAAACTCTGTTTAAAAATATGTTGTTTTCAGCTAAATCACTTATGGGGAGTTCACTGCACACTGCAGCAATTTCTATACAACAAAGCAAAAAAAAACACTCGACTAAACTTCGACGAAAGTTGAGGGCAATGTTTATTTACATTTTGAAGAGTTAAGTGAACACTGCTCCACTACTATACCTTGTCTTATCACCTTTACAAATCAAATGTAATGATTTTGTTTTTGTTTTCCCCCCTTCTAACATGATAAAGGTAACAACAGTTTCCGTACAAGTGACCGTTGATCACCCTTCATCCGGGATGCTGCCAGAGTGTCCCGCTTTCCTTGGTGCAGATCATGGTATGTTTTTAACTTATTATGACAAATTCTCTTACTTTTAGCAATATAGCACATTTTTTGAAGAAAAATGAGATTTTACTGGTTTACATTGGTAACTGGCTAGTAAACTAACTATACCTGTGAATGGTTAAGCTCGAAATGTCTGTCTCACAAATTAGCTCAAATTTTGTAATTAGAATAATTATTATCGGGGATCCCGATATAATTCAACAGCTTGCTGGAAACTTCCATATGAAATACCGGGAATGCGCCAGTCATATCTACGCTCATCCCATAGTTGTTTTAATTGGTTTCAGGAATTAAAGGTTAGAGGTTATTTTCTCGAGTGGCACTATTTCATCATGGACGGACATAAACGTAGCATTTCCACTCTGCCGTTAAGTCCAATCCTGGACCCAATTCGAATTACAAAATCGCTATTTTATGATAATACGCTTGTCTTAGCATCTCGTTCTCGCAGTTATAGTTTCCTAGACAATTACCAACGTAACTGTGCCAAAATATCAACTTTTGAAAATGGGGGCGCTCTTGCAAAAAATGTCCATTATTGCTTTAAAGTTCTGCGAGGATGCTAAATGGCCAAGGCCATGCTTATATTGAACATTATAGCTCAAATTCATAATAATACTCAGCGTGAGCTACACTTCATTCTTGAGGCGAGTGAGCAGTTGAACAAATTAACATAGAATACCAATATTGACATTTTAACGTAACGGCACCTTGATAGGGCCAATTTTGAAGCACTATTGGGGATTTCTTTTTATCCTTTTTGGTTAAGAGAGTGCCAGTAACAGATATTCCCATATTTAAAGATACCATTTTGTCATTTAAGATTTTCTAATTTTTTCTTTATTAAAAAGAAGGCGTGAAAACCCCTGTTTGTATGCCAGCTTTGCTTGAATTGTCGATATAGCAAATTTACAACTTTTATTTATGTACATTTTGTTCTTTGATTCCATTTTGAAACTCTAAAAGAGAAATTACATAGCAACCCCTTTGGGGGGCATTGTGGGATTACGAAGGCTCAAACTGGTCACTTATGTAAGGTCTTGACAAGTTGAATCCCCTCACCCTCATCAACTCAAAAACAGGTAAGAAAATTTCCCACAACTACAACTCTAGCTAACAGCCTCCTTCACTATATTTTTGTAATACTTAAAGCAATTTACAACTTAAAGTTCTGTCCACATATATGCATAAAGTTTGTCTTATTGGGTCTAGAAAAAGACAATTGTTACGCTAACTACATGTAGCGACTAGTATTCGTAAAGAATATTACACGAGTTACTCTCAATTCGTGGCTGAGAATGGGCTGAGGGGCGTAGCCCCGAAGCCATCTCAGCCACGAATGGAGAGTTACGAGTTAATATCCGCTTAACAGACATCTGGGACGTCACCCTCTTGCTTTTGCGCTCATTATTTGCACGAATGGAGGTTTTTTGAAGTTAGGTGCTCATTCACAAGATAGATGATCACATTACAGATCTGAAGCCGGAATATGTATTCAAAGGCGGTGGAATGGTGTGAATTAAGCGTCTTTAAAACGCAATACCGGACAAAAGCATTCTGTGATTTGTTATCCGATGACGATTAGGTTCAAATTGATCGCATTTCAAGGTTCCCGCATCAGCATTTTATACTGCATATTTCATTGGTATAGGTGAGTGGTTGATGTTGTCAAAGTTGCACAGGAGTGGATATATATGTACATTTATATTTGATTAATCGTCCTTGACTTCATTATCCTGTTGAAATATAGGTAGAGATACTGCTATGATGACGAATTACGGCTAATGGTTGTGTAAACGGACCAAACAGGGATGTGTACTACCTATTTACCAGGCCTGTATAGGGTCAAGCAACACCGGTGTGTATGGTAGGTGAATTGCTATAAAAAGTGGATATGAACCCGTAATCTTGGAATTACAAGCTAAAATGCACTTGCAACTTGAGGATGCCTTGTTTTGTTGTATTATGATGCATTGATGTGTTGTTTAAATGAAAATAAACCTGGAAGGGGGATAGGAATCAGAATCCGAATCTGAGGAGTCTGGATTTATACCGAAAGGAGAGGATCTGGTAAATGATGTATCCAAACCTAGATACCATGTAAATGAGATGCAGATATCATAATTCGGGAATCTATTGATCGACTAATGGCTCTATATGTGGACAAAGATTTCGTCGGTATTTGTATTTTTTCTCACTTGGCGATACAAGGATTAATAGGAAGTGGTATAGTGTGAAGGTGCGTGGTATCTTGTTTTTCCTATAGGCCAAAAAAAATGCGGCTTTACGGCGCGCTACAGGTTTTCAAATCGACCATTTACGCATATTTGTTTTTTTTTTGTTCAGGAAGAAGTTGTTTTCAATTTATTTAATCGTGGCCCGACTAAAAATGTCGCGGGAACGAGGTTTCATACGTACCCCCTTAAAAATTGTTACCGGAGACATTTTTTTTTGATTTATGACAATACTCCGAACACTAACCCCTAAACCAAAAAATTTTAAAAAAAATTGTTACATGTACACATGAAAAAACCTGTGTTTTTTATCGCCTACCTTATTGAATTAAAGGTGCAACGAGAGATTTTGGGAGGCACCCCAAATATTGTGTATAATAGTAATTTCATATAGATAGTTGATCAATAGATACTCGAACTTTGTATTCGCGTGACAGAAAGCCCCTTAAAAAGAGTAAAAAAGGGATTTTGATTGCTTACTTATTTCAATGTAAACACAGGCTGGAATTTGTATTTCTCTTATACGAAATTAGCAAATTTCACAATTTTTGTTCCAAAGAGAAAAATTTCTCAGCTTACTCCGTGTAGATGGGGCTATTTTTGATGGAAAGCCCTTACATCAGGGCAAAAATCTAGTTTCTGTCGATTTTTTAAGGAACATTTTTAAAAATATTGATTTTTGGGCCTATACTTTAATGGCTCTATAGAAAAAGCTGCTTTGGTTGCTGGCGTTGCACGGACGAAAAATTCAAACAACTAAATTATCATCTTATTACATTCAAAAGACGGTGTCTTCAGCTTAATTAACTTCATGTAGTGATCGAATTATGTTGATAGGTTTCAAGTAAGTAATGCAAAAAATAAAAATCAGGTTCAGCAACAACCCAAAAAATAAAAAAGGGGGGCATGTTCCTAGAATGTCCTCTTGTATTTTTAAATGAAAAAAATGAAAATTTTACGTCGCATTTAATCTCATATGAAACAAACTGAAATTATGATCATAATTTACACAAAAACTGTTACAGTAGAAAATACTATGATTATGATTGAAGTTTAGATCAAATAAACAGGGGAACACAATGAAATATTCTAAAGAAAAACGAACACAAGGATACAAGAACAGCAAGTTACGGTTAGATTTTGACAAATTAAAAAAAAATACTGAACAAAAATATCTAGCCTAAGACCGATAAACAAAAGTTGAAGGAATAACTGAAATAAAAGTAGTCAACCAGCTGAAATATAAGATCAAATAAGCAAATGTCAGATTTTTATAGTTGAAAAATGTATTGAAATACTCCAAGTATACAAAATAATAAAAAAGTGTACGACATTCTTGTGAGATCCATAACTTACCACTAGATGTAGAAAAAAAAAACAAACACACAAACTAAAAAGGCACGAACCAAAAACTAACTCGTTAGGTGTATGATATCGTTTTATTTCATGTGATTTTTATCAAACGCAAATTATTTCTAAATGGGCCCATATGTAATACCTGTTTGTATGTTTTTCCTGCATTGTTTGCGCGAATGTAATCCAACTGAACACGCCCATTCGTAAACTCGGCGAAAGAAAGCGATTTTTTTCTGAGTACGAATGTAGCGTGTTATTGTTACTTTCCCTCCATTCGTGCAAAATAATGGAGACGAAAAAAAAAACAATAGGGTGACGTACCAGATGTGTGTTAATTATTACTTCATCCGGCCATAGCCCCTGAGATACTTTAAGGAGGACAGCAGTCATGTCATAGCTTTCACAGTCTTAAACGTGCGAAATTGCAGTAGTATAAAATGCAGCTGTTAATCCGAAGGGCGACTAAAAAGTTGGAGTGCACGATACGCATGCACAATAGCTGACGCAAACGCTATGACATCCCTCCTTAGTTCAGGCCAGACGAAGTTATAGTAGTTCAGTTCTGTGCCGTGTAGTAGTACACGTCAAGCCCAGCTTACAAAGTTCATTATCTGGTTAAAAGTGTCCATTCAAATTCAGTGATGATAGACAGGCATGCTGGAATGTCGTGAATTTCCAGAATGTATCTATGTAACAGTGTGTCAAAGAGAAATTATCCATCCTCAAAAACTGAACGTGCATGCCAAGACCGCAATCGTCAGAAGTGCCCTGTAATATGGAATAAAGCATAAAGCAGCTATTGCTGAACATGGTTTATGAGTATTCACAAATAGCTGCTATGCCCGTTTTATCCATATGAATGGGCTATATAAGGTTATTGCCACAAAGAATTAGAGTCAAAAATCTAATGCTTCGCTTCTCAGAGCACATTCCCAATATCAAAGAAAGGCCATGTGATTTTTGACAGTGTAAGATCTACATGCTACTTTAGAACTTTCCTCCGTTGATTAGAAAGTGATCAAATCCACAGCAGAACTTGATTATTGGCGTCATGTAATTTTTTTTTTGCTGCTAAATTTTTGAGTTAAAGCAATAGCACATTTTTTGAAGAGCGCCCCAATTTTCAAAATTTGATATTTTTGCACAGTTATGTTGGTAATGGTCTAGAAAACTACACCTGCGAACGAGAATGCTCAAAAATGCATATTTATCAAAAAATAGGCAATTTTGTAATTAGAATTGGGATCCCAGATTGTACTTAACGGCAGAGCTGGAAATGCTAAGTTTATGTCCATCCATGATGAAATAGTGCCAGTAAAAGAAAATGACCTCTAACTTGACTTTCCTGAACCATTAAAAACAACTAATGGATGAGCGTAGACACATACATGGCACTATTTCCCAGCTATTTCATATTGGAAGGCTGTTCCCAGCAGCCGTTGAATTATTATCGGAGATCTCCGATATTAATTTAATTACAAAATTCCTTCGTTTGCGACACATAGACATTTTCGAGCTTAACGGCTATTATTGCTTTAATACAACCAGAAACTACAATGAGTTGTTCCAAAATTGATTTCAAGTAATCACTAACTGCATTCTTAAGTACAAATTTTCTATTGAAAATAACAAGGTCAGCCAGTGGACTAAAAACCTATGCATCTTCAAATCTTGTTTTTGTAGGAACTAAGTGAAGAGTGTGGAATATGTTATACATATCGATTAGAATCTGCTATTCCTGACCAAGCATGCAACAATGCACAGTGTAATAAGCCTTTCCACCAAGCATGCTTATATGAGGTGAGTTGTGTAATTTACTTTTTACATTTTAAAGATACTGTCTGTGTTTCTGTGGACTATTTTCATAATTGGCAAGTCTGAACCTAAGAGGAGTAAAAAAGTGGCATCCTTTGTATTTAGAAGTGATGTTGAGGTGTGATTTGGACACTTTACAATTCAATTAATTTTAGTATCTTTCTTTCTTGTTTACAGTGGTTACGAGCCTTACCTTCTAGTCATCAGACCATGTCCAAATATGGCTTCAATACTGTATATGGTGAATGTCCATACTGCGACCAGCCAATAACAGTCAAGAAAATAACTAATAGATGATAGATAATACCATCACAAAGACCATACTTACTGTTTGGTGTGTAATAAATGCTCCTCCTGAAATAAATGCCCTTGTTCTTTTTTTATTAAATGATCATAAAATACCAACAATTATGCCATAATAACATACCTACCCCCTATATTGGTGTATTTAACACAATTTCAAGTAGATTTCTACAAAAATCTACACTTGTCAAAGGTATCTATTAAAGGGACATTTTGTGATCCACAGCCTCATCCACCAACTTACCTATAAAAGATGTATTTTTTGTATCATTTTAACATTGTGCCCAATCTTAAGTGCATATTCAATCTACTCTGGAAGAAATCATGCCATACATACAAGTATACAATGATAGATTAAACAATCACAATTGCCAAAATTGGTTGCAAGATTTGACGCCTGAAATGTGTGCTGCAAACCAACCAATTTGTTGCAAAATAAAAGTGCCAGTTATGAGATAGTTAACCTCATTTCAAAGCCGATCAATCGAAGGCTTTTGCCATCGAAGTATAAGATTTCGTCAAAAGAAGGCCACTAAAAAAGAAACTAGTCTTTTGTATCGTGTTCAATTCTCGTGAAAATAATCACATAGGCAGTATGAAATTGCTGGTGCTTCTATGAAATTTTGAGTTCAAATGTTTTTTTTGGGGGGGGAGGGGTATTTTTCTTCTGCCAGGCAGAAGATTAATCCTGATTGACCTAAACCCTCTGCAGTGGTACACAGTTCTTAATGTGTGTACACAGCCCATCTATTGTGTACCCTTCTCAGCTGTTACTGATACTGTATGTTGAGTCAAGGTATATATTTCCATACATGGCCATGGTCAGTGATATACATACCCTATCTATGACCACCAACTAGTGATAGTGCATTCCCTGCTGCACTATATGGGGACTAGTCTAACTCTAAGGTAGCTATGTAACAGTTTTTTTCTGATTGGTGGGTCTGATTGCAAAATTTTGCTTGACAAAATGAAACTGTCGGAATGACTTCTAGAGCCAATTATATCCAAATAATAATTCCACATGTTATAATATACAATTGTGGTACAAATACATTGTTGTATGTATATTTAACACTGATAGCATGGAAAATTCATAACAGACTAATATTCAGGGGGTAAACAAGCACAACTTTTGTAAGCAATGTATGACAAGCGTATACTACACAATAGTGATTTGGCCATTTGCACTAGATAAGAGTTCCCTTTTAAAAGGGAAAGTATGGGTACACACTGGAGCTTGGTGTCCATGCAATGTGATTTCTACTTCAAAAGAATACCAGATCTTCAGAAAAAGTAACATGAACTGAATGTCTTTTGTTTCACAATAAGGTTGACCTATGTGGATGCCTTGCATAGTATATGTAAAATAGTGTACAAACTCAATTTGTTGTTTCATTCCACAAATGGTGCAAAATGCAGAAGATTGTCCTTTTTAAGGACTCGTCTTGTTGTATTTTTGCCCTGATTTCCAAATGGTAATCCAATTAGTAGGCATTTTTTCATGCAGCATCACTTGTCCTAGCTGCTATGTTGTATAATGCTAGCCTTGATGCATTTGCAGCCTAATGTTTTACCTGGGTTGGTCAGTGTGCTGGCAATTACATGTTTATTTACACTAGCTAGGGTCACAGACTTAGCAAGGCCACATCCCATGTCTTTTGGTATAACAGGCTCAGTACCTCTGGCCAGACAGATGTGCATTTTGCAATATGCTTGTACCAGTAGTTTTACAATGGATATAGCATAAATATAATGTAACATTTCTGTACATGAGTAATTTAAAAAAGTGGTTTATATTTCTTCAGAATGTAAACTTGTGTAGTGTATTTTCCATAATAAGCCTAGTGCATGCACCCAATCAATAGTATTTCTGCTCATTTATTCTGGTCAGTCAGATAGTACATCCTCTATCCCTATAAAATTCCAAATATTTCTTTCTCAATTTAAATTAATGTCTGGAATTTCCCTGATCCACTAACCTTTCCTCTGTGTGTGTGTGTCCGTGTATGTGTGTCCATGTCTGTATGATGCCAGTCTGTGCCTGTCTCTCTGGCTGTCTTCATGTGTGTAGGTGTGTGCCTACATGTGTGTAGGTGTGTGTCTACATGTGTGTGTTGTAAACAGATGTCAAAAATAAGAATTAACAATTAAACAAATCTGTTTGTTCAGAGCAAGACCAAGAAACCTATTTGTATGTACATGTATGCATCTATGTATGTATGTGTGTTTGTGTATATGTGTGTGTGTGTATGAATATGTTCCTCCTGCTTCTAAAATCGAGCTTCACATAAATCTGTTCTGGTATTATGGTTTCTCTGATGTGCTGAGGACCTTTCATGGCTACCGCAAAGCACATCAGAGAAAGTTTACGTGGATATGTCGCGCGTTAAAAATACACAATTATAAATTATTATTATTATATGGGGTGTTAACAGATTGGGTTAAAGCTCATGTGTGCCAATAAAAGGGCATTTTGTCAGTTGGGGTAAAGTGTCATAATTTGTTTCTCTTCTGCCTAAACAATATGTGCTAATTGCAGCCTAGCTTGGTCAGAAGAGCCACTGACTCATGGGGTGTGTTCAGAGAATGACCCCTATATGACCTTTTAACGCCATCATACAAGTGTGAAACATTTTGCGATCACAAAGAGGCAAGACTTCTTAATTACCAACACTTTTTGTACCGAGTCAATTTGTTTATCATAGTATTTTCCATTGTAAGTAAAATAAGGGTGTCACAAAAATATTGTCCTCCTTGAATACCATCACTTGATAGGCTTCTGCATCATTGATGCTCTGGTTTATGTATGTTCACTAGATATCCACAAGAATAAGATTATTTCCTAAATTTCAGCTGATTCTGATGGTGCATTTTGATGTTAACCTTACAGCCTAAGAAAGTTTTTTTTTTTAAAGTACAGAACAAAAGATGGACAATTTCAAGGCTTGTAGTTCTCCTGGTCGCCGCCTGTTATAAGGGAGCACTCTCCTGAAATTTACAGAAGATGTATCATCATGTCTAGTGTCCTGTGCCTGTTGGTTCATATCACTGGCTGAACTTATGGATGTCCTCAGGTAGTGGAAGTGGTTTCCTTTGCAATGACGTCTCGCCTTGAGAACATAAGCTCCAAAGCACTGCCCCACTGTGCATCCATGAGGAAGAGAATCATCTGCACTCTCTGCCGTTGTTGCATCTTGTTTTTAATCTTTATCTGCTTTTACAGCATTTGCTGCCTTGATTGTTGCCATTTTTGTGTCCGTCCTGCAAGAATTGCAGAAGGCACATAGGGATTACTCTGGTCGTGTGTGTGTTAAAATGTTACCCTTAATATTTTGCATGCCGTAATGATTGCATAAGGGGCTATTATGATGTAACTTGGTGGAATGAGGGGTGGGGTACATTGGTGACCTGGGTGCCCTCATGTGACCTTGGTGACCTCATGTGGACCTTTGCGTTCAAAATGTTTTTACCTAAATATTGATTCCTTAGAGTTTACGTAAGGTCTACGATGATGTATTGTTGGAAAGTGCGGGGTGGGGGTGACTTTGTGACCATCATTGATCTTGGTGACCAAATGTGATCTTGGTGACCTCATGTGACGTTTGGGCCCATTCACACACCAAACGGCAACGACACTCGCGGTCCGCGGGGACCGCGATGTGTTTTTTTTTTACAGATGATAACCTTTATCTTTATTGTCATTGATGGGCACCTAAACTTCATCAACTTGCCTTGATCATCAAGTCAAAGTATGCTGGGCTCATGAAATCTTCCTGGTCTTGTTTCTGTTTTCCGTGTTTCTTGCTTTACTGCTCTCACATTCTTATAGCACGCTTGCAGCGATGCCAACATTGGAATTTTAAAAAAGGGAGATTTTGCGAGCTAGGGAGCGCTTGCACAACCGAGCCCCCTCACTGTTCCAGGGGAGCCAGGGGCAACGATTGGGGTCCCAAGTGCATGCCCCGTCGGGTCGAGGGGTCGAATTCCCCAAATCTCCTGCATTTCTATTGGCTTTAAAGCACTTTGGACCCCTTAATACAGACATGCCAACTTTGAAATACAGCTTTCATTATTCCACAGACCAATGACCAAAGAAATGACTGAAACGGTTTAATGTAAAAGGTAAACTTTAAGCTCATAACTTGAAAACTAAGCTACCTATAAACATAGTCCTGCATCATAGATGGAGCTTCTTATTCCAGACATAAAGGGACAGAGCTCCGTCGTCCGACCAGCCCCATTTAAGGAACTGTAAGTATAGAAACTAAGTCCATCTGAGATTTTTTTTTATATTACTGCAAAAGAGGGGGGGAAAAGGAGGAAAGTCTAATTTTGGAAGGATCATAATTTGACAACTGCATCATTGACCATGACACAAGCACGATATAAACGTTCAGAAAACAAATTAATGCAATGATAGGGGAACTAAGATCCGTTGGCAGTAGTAGAAACTAGATAACATACCTGTAAATCTCCCGGGTGTTTGCAATTGTGGAAAGTTGCAACATTTAGCGTAAATTTGGGATCATTTAATGCACAACATCACCCGACGATAATCCAACTACCTGTACGATAAGACAGTCCCGTTTTTCAAGGAGCATCGCAACGTAACGTAATACCAAGGGGAATGGGGCGGCAGGATAGCGTCGTTTTTACCGAAATTATAATCTTATTAAAGGAAGGCCATTATGGAGCGAGAGTTATGTAGATTGTACTTTTAGCTTGATAATACCAAAAAGAAGTTAATGTGATTCGTTTAAACCAACTGAGGTTAAAAACTGATGTTTAATCTAGTAACTGAAAGTTAGGCCTACCATGAAAACGTATTAATAATCACCAGCTTATTTATGCATTGTCATTTGGTAATATGGGTTCTTAAATTTGGAAATTGTGTAGGAGGATTGTTTGGGTGCAATGGTGAAGATGGTTAGGTGAAGATTTTTTTAAAGGTACATGGAAATTTCAAGGCTACCTTTAAAGCTTGAAAACTTCAAAACAAAACCGCTATAACAAATACATTTTTTTGTTGGTTTATCCCTTTGCACCGTTGCAGTTAAGTAGTTAACTAAATTACCTTCAGAGGACATTTAGCATACAGCAGTAAGGGGGAATATATCGTTGGAAAGGCTAAAAAATGAAAGCCACATATTTAAATCAAGGAAAAAAATTACTTTCTATTGCTTTTGTTTTGGACAAAAATCGGAGCTTCCGTTCACAAGTTACGGTCAAAAATGAACTTCTGTGAATTGGAATGTTCTTATGTTTTCTATTGTTTTTAACATCTTATGTATTTATTGGTTTCAAGCTGCGATGTATGGTTTAGTTTTCTTTCCACTTTAAAAATTTATATCTCAAACACCACCCCACCCACCCCGTATGATACCTTGAGCTTAATTTTCAAAAGTATCTTTTAAAATTCAAGACACTTATTTTCTATTTCCTTGTGAAAGTAAAACTGTGTTTCTAAACATACAAAAATAAAAAAACAATGTTTCTAGCCTTAATAACCTATATATAAAAAGTCAATTTTAACGCCTATATGGCATCACTGCAAACATGGTTTCTCAAAAACAGATTTATTTATCCTAGAGCGAGGGCAAAAGCAGATTGGAGTATAATAACTAAACTATGGGGATTGAACTAGAATATTTGCCAGTAGCCCCATGGGAACTTGTGTCATATATAGTCCCCTTGAAATGGTTAAAAAAAAATTAAGTGATGTGAACTATCCGAAAGTCGGGAGAACACCGATGTAGGAAACCAGTTAACAGGCTTTATAAATTGAAAATCTTTCAAATCTAGTTCTTTTATTCCACTGGAAACGATATGGCCCTCTTTCCTTAACTTAGTGTTCTCTAATCCTTATTTTATTCCTTCATATACCGAAAATCGGGATATGCTAGCAAACCGGGGAGTCTCCGCAGAAAACGGGGGGAGTCAGAGTGGCTTCGCGATTTCCACCCTCATTACACACACATAATTATCGTGCCTAACAGTGTTCCAAAGATGAACGAATATGAACCTGAAAAAAATGGTTCCAGCTGCAAAATGTGTTTCTTCAGACTTATTTTAGCCGCCACAGTCTGTTGCTCCAGGACTCTTTTTTCTTGGGAGTCAAGATATTTTCTTGTCATACCTTCTCAGCTGAAAACTCTCAGAAATCACCTATAGTTATGCCACAGAAAACAAACCAACATTTTTAGAAGGCTAATCAGTACACAGGGTGGTCATTTTTTCTTGAGAAATCTTTAGACATGGTTTGTTTTTTTATGAGAAATCATCACACATGCCGTTCAATTTTTTGAAAACTGACTCAAAAGATTGCTAAAATGACAAAATTTTGAAATTAAATCTTTTAACTCTTTATTGTAAGTAAAATCCTTAGAAAGGGTATAGCTTTTCTACTCCAAAACAACTTGAGGACACGTTTTTACTGGAGAATATATCTTATGATTTAAGGTAATATTTTTACGTACTACAAGACTCGCGCTTCCTGTGTAGTACATCTAAAAAAAAACCACCCATAGAAATACGATGATGAGTTAATGCGACATTGGTTGGGTTCCAGGACCAGAACCCCCCCCCCCCCCCCCATACACATGCAGGTCAGGGGAATGAAAAATAAACTTAACACCAGACACCACAAGACTATTGTTACTGATTACAAGGAATTTTTACAGAGAAAAAATCAGCCATATCTTCTAATTATGTAATATTTGGATCTTGGATTTGGAAAATAACTAATTAGTTTTAAATTTTCATATTTGTGCAAGCGACGGTTACGAAAATGGATTTTGTGACCAAAAATAAAATGTCATTTTTAAGCCCATTCAAAAAATTTGAAGCTCTTTTTTATTTCGCTTATTTAATTGCAAGTATTGTTGTCTTACGGCAAAAAAGAAAGAAAAAGAAAAAAAAAACAAAGTTTGTTTTCCGGTTTAGGCCACTCGCATTTTTATTTTTTGAGCCATTTTACCGCGTTTTTTTTAAATTTGATTACTGAGAAAATTTCACTTTAGACTTACGTGCTCAAAGATTAAAAACTTTCATAAAAAATTACATGGAAATGATCCCAATCGATTGAATTTCTTTAGAAAACTAATAACTTGACAGTAAAATATGATTCAAAACGTTTGACTTGCCATTTTTTGAGTGATATGAGCCATTTCTGGGGAAAATCCTTTAACAAAATAAAAGCACATTTCGCATTTAGAATTTTGGAATACTGGAAACAAAATTGGATTTGGTTGGCCTTATGGACCCTTCATATGGTGTAAGTTAAAAAAAATAGCTGCCCTCTCTAAACTTGGATCATGCCCACTTATACGTTAGAAAAGAATAAAACAGAAGAGATCCTAAAAAATGGTACGACATTAATGTAGATTGCCATAGCTTAAAACTGATAAAAAAATATCAATGGGTTAGCAGAAACACGTTAAGCCTAAACGTTTTTTTTTTTGCTTTTCACGTGCTTCGGATAACCGAAAAAGTTCACATTCTTATCATTTATAACGCAATTGCAGCCTTGTGTTTTTTAACTTAAAACATTAATATTTTCATAAATAGTAATTTTAGCATTTGAGTATTATATGATTATTCTTTACCATTCATAAATGTGTCAACACTATGCAACAAAAAATTAATTAGCTCATTCGTACTAATTGATAGAATTTTTTTGGTATGCTTTTAAAAAATCAACAAAACAACATTTTATAAAAATAATTTTATGTCCTGTAGATTAAAATTATGAAAACTTACACTTTTCTCTTACTTTTCTGCAAAAAATCTATTTTTTCTAATGACACATTGCACTAAATTAAGATTTTTGCCGGGTCGCCTTAGCGACCCGGCTATAGAAAACCACTGTTCCTCAAAATTGGAGTGGAGTCTATTCGTAACTGAAGTGTTTTTTATTTCTTGTTTGTATAATGATTGGATACTTTCCCTGAAAATTTTTTGCTGTATTAATATGAATGTATGTAAATAATTTTCAAGGAACAAAATGCAAAGTACAGCCGGCGGCGAAGGTCATTAATGTTTTCGTTCCTTTGAAGTTGGGATTTAGGGAAGGTTCCGAAATATACGTTAGACCAATGCGACATATCCGCAAATCGACTCACTTGGCCATATCCAATTACATTTAACTACAAACAGACCTCACATTTTAGGGATTTTATTTTCAAATTGCCGTTGCCTTCATCTCCTCCGTCGGCAGACCACAAAGAGTTTTGTTTGCATGGGAAGAGTGAAAGTAGCGTAGTGGAGGTTTTGTTACAGAGTGGACTATATATTTAGCTCGTTCACCCATTGCCGAATCTGAGCCGGTAAGTTGCGATTTTGTAATTTGAAGCAAGTGCGGCAGGCTTGGCATGCACTGATGAATTTGATGATCACATATTGTGTATTGTCGTGATTTTTACATGGCTACTTACTAGTTCCAGTAGTACCATATCCCCATGATACATGTGGTTTGCGTGTCAAAATGTCCTATATGCCACACATCACTTCCTGGGGCTATCTCTACCAGCGAATCAATGTGGCCAGTGGCTTGCAGTTGCATGGTGTATACATACATAGGAGTATCGTGTTACTGCACACTGCACAGCCCACAGCGTATAATCTGTTCGGTCTTGAGTCATTGAGGGTGACGTATACGTAATGACGTCACTCTGCATTCGCTTTAGCAATTCGATTTGTGATGCCTTTATTTCAGGTGCGTGTTGACAATGGAAGGCCAGCGCGTGCGTTCTAGGGTGCAAAACCTAACGGGCACAGTGCGTCAACCTCAAACTTGAGATCGAAATATAGTGCGGATTGAAGAGGATAGGAACCCGCTTAGATCGAGGTATATATTGCATCCAGTGTCACGCCATAATAACGCACGTTCCATTACGCATGACGTGCAAGCACTTCCGCGATTTCGATCTGATTTGTCGCAACAATCAAGCTGTAATGGCATGAAAATGTTAAGCGTGCAGACAGTCCCAACGCACATCACAACATCTGGATCTTGGAAACTTACCACCATCCTGATGCGGATCTGGTGCCCTGTGTAAAGCCCCACTGTATTGTTTTCGTCTTACATTTCCTTTTTGAACATGACATCTAGTTGTCTGGAACATTCCGCTCCGTGTTTCTTCTAAGCCTTTATGACACGATTTTGACGCAATCGGTTGCAGATTTGACTCGTGACGCGGGGCGTGACGTACTACGATGTGGAGTTTAGAACAGCAGGACTCGTCAGGACTCAATTTGTGAGTCCGAGTCACTCAAGACTTGGACTCATGCTCGGTGGACTCGGACTAGGGTCCCATGGACCAAACATCAGGGCCCAATGCCTGGACTCGGATCAGCGCAGATCAGCCCCTGCTGGGACTCGGGACTCAATGGACAACCCCAATGGACTCTGACATTCAACAACTATACAACACACCACATTCTATCCCAATACGGGCAATACTAGTATTTGATTGATCACCAGATACCATGATTTGTTTACATCCTCATCTTCAAAAATATTATAAATATGCTGCCAAACTTATCTAAATCAGATGAACATGTATAAATAGTCCAAATGCACCATTCTCCACTAATTTTATGAATGCTCAAAATCAGAAAAGTCAAAGATAATTGGAACTTGAATAGAATGCGTATGTTATGTTTACATACAATCAATGCACGAGCATGAAGTAGGGCGGTATAACGCCAGAGCACTTTGCGGAAAAGCGTTTGAAGATCGTACTCGCGTGGAGTTTTAATAGCTGATTGAAGAGCAACGCGCCTTCTTTAGAAGCTAATGATAATGCCTCTATGGCATAAACAAAATTGTGGTGCCTGTCAAGAAGTGGTCGGTGTTGCCGAATTGCTTGAGATTAATGACCTTCACCGCCTGGTAACAGCCAATGTTTCAGGAAAATGTAAAATATACTTCTAGACTCAACTGGAGACTGTGTTTTTCACACATTTTACACTGAATGGAGATACATGCATAAAATCCAAAATAGCTAACTGTGAGTCATCAAGTCAAAATATACAGGACAGTGGGTGAAGTGTTGTGTTTCAGAGTCGTCTGTAGCGTATGTAAACACATTTGCCCATATGTGTGACTAGCTCCAAGATCCACGTCCATTACTATTATTATCCTCTCTGCCTTACCTGTTCTGGGTGTTATTAAGACACATTACAGAGGGCTGGCGCAGTCTGGAAACAATACTGCTTACAGACCCTGGTATGCGATGGTTCAAGGCTTAGCTATAGTCTCATATCAGGCTCAGCTTGAACAGCAAACTTATATACAGCTAGCAGCAGATGTATGTACATTATATATGGAGCATACTATAGTATTTTGACGTCTAAAAGACAATAATAATTTAACTGATTGAGTACCTAATTGAATATATTTTACTTGATTTGTGCTGACTATTGAGCTAGTTGATATTTGTTTGGATCTAATATTTGAAGAAAAACCATTATAGTCTGGGTGTGTATAACAAAACCTTTTCTGGGATACTATGTGAGTACTAGGCCAAATATATATTGTTGATATGTTAATTATGCGACCAAGAGGTACTCAAGTTTATGTTTATATTCCCCTGGCCTGTGTAATCAATTAGATTTATTATCATCAATTATTCGCGGATTCGGCCACGACGCAGATTCTTAGGATTCGAGTATTTAGGAATAGTGAAATTGATGATAATCGTTATAACCAAAATGTTAATACCTTAGCGTATTAAATTTAAAGATATTTAAAAATGCGGCGAGTAACCATGGTACAGTCATGGGTGTAACATAAAACATGTTGTGTTGAATAAGTAATAACTCTTCCAATGTGTGGACAGGCCCAAAATTTGAATGAAGTGACATTGCTGAAACCCATTAGAGTCCATTATATTTTCAGCAGTTGTGTAATAAAAATTGAAATGCAATGGCAAAAAAGTCTTATTTGAAAATTGCTGTATCTGATCTAAACATCATCCACTCCTTTGGATTTGTAGGTTATTTTTCCAGTGTTTGGAAATTTTCTTTAAAAAAAAACTTGGGTCTCGCTCCGAGAACCTAAAAAAAATATTATAATAAGTTATTTTGTTTTTAAATGGCAAATCCAGGCTTGCTGATTGGAAAAAAGCCAGGTGTTCAAACACCCTGCCAATCGAGGAAAAAAAAACGGTTATTGATTCGAAAAGGTATGTTTGTGATTAAATCAGTGTATGGGGCAACTGTTAAAATCGAATTTCATGAATCATTTAAAAAAAAAAACAGTTATCGATTGAAAAATTATTTTTATTAACTTGGCTTTTCATGAAAAAGATTGGTCAAGTTATTAATCGGTCGAAAAATCATGTTTTTAAAAACACCCTTTTGTGTCGCCGGCCTTAAGCAGGAAGACCACCCTACACAGGCCCATTTCTTCATTAGTAAGTTAACACACAGCTACCAAACCTGAGTAGATATGAATTACCTACCCACTAGACGTACACTCGCGGCCAGGATTCCGTTATTTTGCCGCATAGACGGATAGGTACACACACGGACTGTCTGCCACCGTCGTGGAGTAGATTGCGTGGGTACACCGGCTCTCAGAGCGCGCAGGTATTTATCATGGCCCAATTAGTTTTTTTGATATTTTGGCATGTATATTTGCATTTTTAAACATGTGCGAGGAATTTAGGGGTTTTTGATGATGCCCGATTTGAATCGTACTGATTTTTCCTAAAA
>JAMKCH010025923.1:0-18020 GCA_023653785.1 Ophioderma brevispina
GGAAATTCATATCTATCTTTGAATACTGACGTATTTTTTGTCCTTTCTTCCGTCAATTCTTCAGTTGGAAAAAGTAACTATAAAATTTTATCCAACTATCCTTCACTTTTAAGAAGTTATTGTCGCTGCAATTTTTCAAATCCTGTTGTGGGGTATGGACATGGGGAAAACTAAATGCTGTAAACACATGCATAAAGCGTGAGCGTCTACCATGTCCGCGTTTTAATCAACGGATAAACGAGCAACAGGTAAACGCGAACATTGCGTCCAATGACACTACGCGTTGTCAGCTCATAATATTTATTGAAGGAAATTTTTCCTCCAGCTAATACAGGAGGTATAGGAGGGGCTTAGTGCGCAACCAAGTGCGTCGTTCTTCGTTCGATTTGGCTACGGGCCGATCTCAAGCGCTTCGCGCTTATAATATCTATGCCGGAAGGAAAGAAAGACGCCCTCTAAAGCTTCATGAGAACGAATGACTTTGAAAACAGTCTACATTAGAAAACAACAAGCTCAAGCTAGCTCAAACTTACCTTTTGCTGGGTTTAAAAAATACCACTTTACAATGAATTCCAAAAAAAAATCGTTCTAAGATGTACTATTATAATCAAAGGCTTCAATGGGTAATTTAAATTTCCATATTTGGGAGCCCTTTCCCTCCCAACACCACAATACCAACCGCTTTGCAGGGACTGGTTGCAATTAATTTAATTTAGCAAATTATTCTAGTGGCATGTTGTTTCTTCAGGGGGAAGACCTCATTTTTTTGTGTGTTTGTTTGGAGGGGCAATAGACACTAAATTGATTGCCACAACAACAACTCCCCTATCCCACATAGACACTATGATAGGCATGGTCTCTACCAAGGGCTCAGTTCATTACCTTGGATAGGCACATTTTAATCAGCACTGCTTATGTGTTTCTGGGGTATCATATCATGCTAAAAACAGGGGGAATATTTGCTCCATACCCAAGCGTAAGGGAACTATTGTACTGCACCATGGATTGAGATTTATTGGCTCATATGAGAGTAACCTGCCTCATGCATAATAAAGAGCGTGGGTGGTCCATTGGCCAGTTTTTAGTCTTTAAGATTAGGCCATTGTGTTGTAGCTTGTTGTCTTCCAAAGTGTGATTTGATGAGAAGACTGTTTAAATAATCCTTCAAAATCTTAATAGCATTCATTGTGCTAACTCGGCCAAAGCTGATAGGGTATTGGGTACTTTACGGATATTAACGGCTGACTCAAAGATTTCCCGAGGAGGCGCCCTCAATTTTCAACAAATTGTGTTTTTTTTGCATTACGGTAATGCTTTTCCATATACTAAACACTGTGTGGAAAATAAACCTAAGCTCAAATCGAAGTCTTCATATAGTTATAAATTCCGAATCCGGAAATTTAGTTATACACAGTATCCTTTGCTTACTACACATAAATGTTTCTGCATGGAAACGAAAAATCAATACATCTCAAACGTTGGAATTGGGCATTTAAAGTGACTATCTTTAGTTCTAGTTGACTATTTTCAAAAATTACACAAAAAAATATATTCAAAAATCTCTGGCCATCCTTTAAGCTGATAGGTATTTGGATGCTTTTTAAAGGGCTGTGCCTCATATTAGTCATTTAAGCCATCAGAAATATTTCGCCAAATGGGTTAGCCTGAAAGGGGGAAAAACGATACTTATTCAGCCTCAGTACACTATCCTTTACACAAAAATACATGATAGCATTTCTGGAATGGTAGCTATAAACAGGTAAGGGGATAATTAAGGATTACATAGGGGTCAAAATGTAAAATATCCGGTCCATTGTTGGAAAAGCATGCCACATCATTTGTCCAACCATAAGGATTTCTTATTCTTGGTTTATTCTTGTTTATTAACATCATGTCACATGGCAGCTAATAAGCTTAATTTGGTAACATTTACAATAGTTAAAACATGCAAATCTCCATAAACATATATATATAAACAAGCTCTTGGATAAAAATATATGCACTTCAATAAATAAACCTAATTTTAATCTAAAAAATAAGAAATACAAAAGGATTCCAAAAGGTATAGTTTGTACTATCTACAACCAAAGGTTTTGGAGTTGATTTTACAAACAGCAAAAACAGGTCAAAAGGTTTAATTTTCAGTTGTACAGGGGTCAAATTTTTAAAGTTGCAACCGATTTGAATGCAAAATGGGTGCCTTTTTGGTGGAGGTTCAAATAAGGATAGTTTTGAAGTACCTCAAATGTTAGTACCAAGTAGAGGGAAAACAATGTCAAACCCCATTGAATACAATGGACAGACCTTTTTCCCCCCTACATTGGTAACTAAGCATTTTAGACAGTAAAAACTATATATATTCCTTATTTTAATCCTATGAGCTCCACCAATAATATGCACCATATTTTATCCAATCAGAGCAACTTTGAAATTTGACCCCTGTACAACTGAAAATGACCCTTTTTATTGATTTTTGCTGTTTTTAGCCAATAACTCCAAAACTTTAAGTTGTAGGTAGTACAAACTATACCTTTTGTAAATCCTTATGATCAGACAAATAATGTGGTATACTTTTCAACATGATTGAAGCAATTTAAAATATTTCCCCTTGTGTAAGCCTTGGTTACCCCTACCTGACTATAGCTACCATTCCAGAAATGCTATCATGTAGGCCATGGTATACTGATGCTGCATAATAAGTGTCGTTTTGTCCCTTTCATGGTACCGAAAATTTGCTCGGCTCATGGACTCTATAGCCTCTCTGTAGCTTATGAAGGACAAAGGACTATCTAGGCTGCCCTTTGTAATGGAGCTTGTAAGCTTTGCCTTTTTCCAGGTAGCATGTCCCTGAAGTTTATCATGCATACTTTTCTCATTTTTTCTCGATACAAGTGTATTTCGGGAATAAAAAAAAACCTTGTGTATAGATGATGTGACATTTGTTTATGTTTATGGCGCCCCCTGTTGGTGTAAGAGAGAAACTGGCAGGCAAAGCACCTATACTTTGCATGGGGAAATTCTGTTTTTTTGCTGTAACTTTTGTTTCGAATTAAATAATACTAACTTTCTTATCAAACATAATAAGCTAATGCTACCAGCTGCATTTTGTGACCAATTTAGATCAGGAAAGATTCTGCAAGTAATTTATAACCAGATTTTATGTGGTCTGTCACAGAAACTACTGTAATATTTTGCCTGCCAGAAAACAACAGAGGGCGTCCTGAATGTCAACAAGTGACGTCATAGGTCACATCATCTATAGGATATTAAAAGTAGTTGTAAACACCAACTCAAAATTGATGGTGAAATATAACTGTGATGATTATAGAGGGCCACCTCTCCTTCCCTTACGCACCCGAAGGTGTACAAGTGCATTGAACTACGCATAATACTTCTAAATTATAGCCTTGGTAAAGCTGCTGGGGTTTTCACAGAAATGGATAAAAATTGAAAGAAAAAGGTATATATATCTACCAACAAGACGCAATTTTACAACGCATGCGTTCTGTCCACTTTTGTATATGGTGGTGATCGAATGCTGGACCTTAAAAACTAGTGACGAGAATAAGCCCAGTTGCTTTTCCCATAGATGTCAAAGAAAGATTTTTGATATCAAATGGTTACGACGGCATGTGAGAAACCATACCATAAGGGAGAAAATCAATTCAGACGCAACTGTCCAACATATACGATGATTTGGGCACCTGCCACGAATAGATGAAGAAATAGCTCCCTTTGAAGGCTGTTATAGAATGGACCTCCTCCTCCCGGGGGGGCCCTTTGTATTCCAAGGTGGTATCATGCTCGTGTATGGGCTCCCAAAACGTACCCTAAGCCGGTATTTCCCACTTGGCAGAAAAACAAACCCGAAGCACGTATTCGGTGAATTTTTGCTACCCTAAACAAGTACTTTTGGCTTGGTTTTTGCTAACCTTAACAAGTTTTTGGTGTTAATTTTAAAACCCTAAGCAAGTAATCTTGCATGAAGATTTAAAATACACCCTAAACAAGTATTTTGCATAATTTTCTACCCCCTAAACAGTATGTTGATAAATGTTAACCTTTAAACCCTTTACAGGCTATAGGCTCTTATGTACTGGCCCGGGATTAAACGGAAAATTGTTTACACATGATTTCATTGAAGGTTGTTAATTTCACTATTTTGTGTAAAAGCAAAATCAATTTGCGCCTTAATCTAGCTACAGCCCAATTGTTAAAATTTAAATCCATTACATTTCAATTTCAAGTCTTTTTTAAAGTTTGTCCCCGATTTCTTTGAATTATGGTCTTATCGGTGTCGTAATTGAGTTTTTTCCCCTGCATATTTATCCATTTCCTTGAACTATAGTCGCCGTCATTTATTTCTGAAACCAATGGCACGCGCCCGTCGGTTGAATTGCGTATGAAATTTTACCTTTCAAGCGTTCGTCCCACACTTCCGGGTTTACAGGACGCGCATGCAGTCCGAATTTTGTTTCAGAATTACGACGAACACTATAAGTAGAAACCCGGACTAAAATATCCCTTACCTTATTTGATTGACAGAAATTAGAGACAGACCCTAATTCGGTTTTACGCACATAGGCCCTACATCTAATGTTCATTCTTAGTGTAGGAGACGGCAACGACATAGAGAAATACGCTAAAATAATGCTGAAGCGGTTAACAATCATTCGGAACATATGGAAATCAGAAGAACTCGGAACAAACAACCCACTATTTTCCATCCAGCATTTCAATTAATTTTTAAAGTACTTCTCAAAAACACCCTAACACGTATTTTGAAACTTGAAAACATACCCTTATTTTGAATTTTGACGATTTTTATACCCTAAACAATGTAGACGCGCGTACATCGCGATGTCAAAAAACGACCCTAATTACGCACTTTTTTACACGAGCATGATATCCACCTGGAATACAAGTGTCCCCCCGGTACCTCCTCCCAAGGACAAAAACCCCAGATAGACGGAAAACAATGTCGTGAGCTGGATGCATGGAGAGTGGACTATGCTGAATTCTCGACATTTCGCAATACCGTGCAACGCCAGCGTTTGCTTCTTAAAGATTTTGGCCCGAAATTATTCTCCAGGACATATGCTCATGACAAATTTGCTCCTGGAGCATTGGTCCTGGAGCATATGGTCCTGGAGCTAGGTCCTGGAGCTAAAATAATCTGGAAAAATATTCTAAGTCAAATATGCTCCAGAGCATATTGGAATACGCATGGTCCAGGATCATAGACAATATGGTCAGGAGCATATTTGACAGAATATTTTCTCCCACTGCTCCAGGACTACTTTGCCATAAGCTCCTGGACCATTTGCGTATTCAAATCTCTCCTGGAGCATATTGACTTAGAATATTTTTCCAATTATTTATGCTCCAGGACCATATGCCCAGGACCATAGCCTCAGGAGCATATGGTTCCTTGGGAGTCATATGGGTCCTGTAGCATTGGTCCGGAAGCATAATTTCGGGCCAAAATCTCTTAGAAGCCCAGCGGTTTACCCTTGCCAGTGCAATTTTTAACCGCACGGGTCGATATCGCCGTCCAATTTCCATTGGACGAACACGCAAAGTAATGCATTATTTATGTTGAAACAGCTTAACGAAAGAGTGTGTGGTTGTGTGATCGAAAGTAAATGAATGGGATGAAACAACAATTCTCCTCTTCATAAAAGTAAGACAACAAGTGTTAAAGCGTCACTTTATACAGACTAATCCAATCAGGCGATTCTCAAGTTTCTACTGACAAAAGTTGTGTTTTCACTACTCCAAAATTATTTTATCTAGAACTAGCAGCCTGAAAATTTCAAGTTCTAGAATACCATTGTAATCAAAATCTCCGAAGACGGTGTGTTGTGGTGTACTATGATGGTCTAAGGTTGAAATTCACTCTCACTGGCCCCCTGCCAAGTGTTCGTATAGATGAGACAAGACAGTCCATCGACCTTTCCTTTCCTCTGACCCGCCGCATTCTTTCTTGTACCTCTTTCCGGCTTATCTAATCAACTTCTAGCTGCTGTTGATTTGATCACCAGTTCAACATGCAGTTTGCTCTAGTATTTCCAAAGTGTGTTTTGAAGCAATTCCATAATGCCTTGCAACACACCTGTACTTCTGACTTCGCCATACAACATACCAGTACTTGGGGATAAAAATTACTCAGAATTTTTTATACTACAAGACCTTCCACGAAATTCCTAAGGAGCATTTTGTGTCCACCGTCTCGTCCAAGCGTATTACCCCGTCAAGTTTGAATTTTTTTTGTATCATCTGAAACCGTTGGGCTAAGTATCGTATGTCATTTATTGTGCAAATTTGAGATCGTCTCTGCAAAGACATTCAATCTTGTATGTTTTCTGTCGCATAACGGCCATAACAAACCAAGGTGTTAGAATCAACCAAAAGCACTCTATTCAGAAGTACTAAATCTCCTAGACTAAAAAGAAGCAAAGTATGGTTTGTACACTGACCTCGTCCAAGGTGAACGCGCACAACATGCAGTGTGGGATGGTTTTAAAATAGTGTCCGAGTACCACTATGCCTGCTGATTTACAGTGCGAGGTTCAAGACAATTGTTTTTAGGGCTCCTTCTTAATAACATAACTATTCCAGATGATTCCATATCCTCTATGGAAGACACACACCAAAAAGTATATAATTCCAGTTGGAAATGACCAGACTTTTTCCATCAGCTTGTTAGGTATGGAAGGCACAGCCCAACAGATGAATTCCCGGTTGGAAAATAGTACTCTTATTCTAATTCCGGTTTGTTGGTTTAAACCTTATTCCGGCTGTAAGAAGGAGGCACATACTGAAAACTGCAAATTCCAGTTGGAAATTAGTGATATAATTTCCAGCTCCATTTGGAACCTATGAATCCAAGCTGTGAAAGTTACAGTATGAATTCTAATTTCCGGCTGGGAAAGTAGCAGTATGATCCTAAAATATTCTGCCTTAAACCCTCGAAGGCACAAGAGAAATAACATTTTAAACCCTGTAAAAACTCTTTAATGATTTCAATTTTTTGCCTGTCCAAAAATGCTAATTCTAGCTGGAATGTTGCAAAAATTGACAGTTTGGTAGTTTTCTAAATTCAAACTTATCTTCATCAAAAAATGTATTATTATACATAGTTTTATGGTCTTGGGATCAAAGGTAAAATTGTCAGTTTGGATTATATACTTCCATAAGTAACCCATTTATTCCACTATAATAATAATAAATGGTTATAATTTAACATTTTATTGGGTAATTGTAAAGTTTGCACATTTGAAATGAAAATGAATAAAATGCCATCATCAATTCTTTGTCTAATTTCTTTTCTGAATATCAGTGATCAAGGACATGCCACTATGTTTATAATAAATCATGGCGTCAATGATAAGTAAATCCACCTGGTATGTAGCGCGGACAAAGCACTTCAGGATCCCTTTGTGTTATTTGGAACAACTAGCCATTGTTACTGTCTCATGGCGTCAAAACGAATGTCATGGCGCTATAGACCTTTATCCCCGCCCAGTTAGGGTATACGTTCACATGGAAGTCTCAATTAACGCAAATGAGCTATTGCCATTGTTATCGTCCCTGATCTGTATTATGTTTGTTTCAGACGCAGGAGGGAATCATTTGGCAATACCATCAGTTGTATACTTTGGATTTCTATATGAACCGTCTACCCAGTTTGGATTTAACTGGCCTCGTTCGCGATTCAAATAAACTTTGAGGTTCTCTACTGTGAGTTCAATCATATTGACTACTGTATAGTTCATCCATATATTGAAAAAGAACTAATGTGAACACAACTCATGGTGGATATGTTTGCTTGGTAGGCCGTGACCTAACATCTTTGTGTGGCAGAACCAAGATCGATAACTTATTGCTTGGCCTCTTTCTATTCAATTTAACCACCATGTATTTAGGAAAATACAAAAGAACGGGGTCTAGCGACCTATGCTAACTACAACAGGTAATTGAATAGAAATGGGGTTACGGCGTCAAGGTTAGTAATTGAAGTTTTGTTTCTGTACAAAGATTCCGGTCAAGTCTGCCAAACGGCACGTTCTTCATGATTTTTTTGTTCATCTTTGTTTCCTTTTCGGAAAAATTCGGTTACGAAGTGGGAATAGGCCTATGGGTTGGAGGGGTTAAAAATGAAGATTTTAAAATTTTAAATAGGAAAAAAATCCTTTCTTTTGCTTTGTTTGACAACAATCGGAGCTTCCGTTCAACAGTTATGGTCGAAAATGTCGCTTCGCGACTTGACTTCTTCTTGATATGTCATATGTATTTCATTGTTTCCTCAAGCTGCTATATTATTTTTTTTGAGCTAACATTTATTCTCAACGAAGTAAGCCCTTTGACCTCTAATTTTTCACAATTATTACTGAAAATTCAAGTGCTTGTTCACTGTACTACTACCCAAAGTTTTTAATCCGGTTTTGATCCCCGCAACGGGGGTGGCCGGATTCACCTCACATTTGCAGCAAACTGCCCTGACTCCTCCTTCCATTTCAACACCGATTTCAATGCATCCTCCATCCTCAACCCAACCCTCCTACTCTCCTCCTCCACTAGCTTCTTCCCATGTCTTCTGTTTGTATAATAATTGTTAAATTTAGTATTTCTAAACTATAATAAAATAGGAAAAAAACAGGTTTCTTCTAGACAAAAATTGTCGATAACTCAAAAGTAATGCTAACGCTATGTCTTTTCGCTGCGCGGCAGGATTCCTTAAAAAACATTAATGGATAATGATGGGACAATAAATTAAGTATATCCAATATTCCTCTTCTGAACTAGAATAATTCCACGACCCCATGGGAACTTGATTTAAAGGGGCCTCAACCTTAAAAAAAAAATTAGTGTTGAAACAAGTGTTATTTGCCTCGAGTCAATGCAGCATGATGTACATCTACTTGTTCACTGATATAAGATTTAGAAAAAGAATTGTTGATGACAATTTATTCATTTGCAATCAAATGTGCACTTTGCAGTATTTGAAGGTATACTTGACAATACAGCGCCGAAGCAGTTATTTCGCCGATATGCGCAAACCATGTCCTTATGCAAAGCCTTTTTCTCTTTGATCCCATCGATGGACCTAGATCCCATGGCGTATTGGGGAAATAGTGCACTCGAGCTGAATATGAAGTTATCAGTGAGTTGTTCGGTCATATCATAGAAGAAAGAGATAAGAAGAAGGAAGCACATTGTTTCCCACCGTCCGATTTTATCTGTTGATCATTCCACCCGCACTTAAAGGAAGGGGATTCAAACGCCACCCTTTGATGTAACACCTCTGACGCAATCTATGATTGGCGAGCAATCATTATTGCAGAATTTTGTGAAAAATTCATATACGAACACGTAAAGTGTAAAGTTAGTGTTTGAGTTTTATGGTTAGGCCCAAGTTTTCATTTGCAAATATTGTACTTCCAACTATTAAGAAACTGGTTGGACCACATATGAGGGGTATTACTATGTATTAGTCGATTAGTTTAGGGACTTATGAAAATAAGATGAGGCCCAGTATCCACCTGTGCGGACAGCGCAAAAACCATTGTTACCATATTTAGAATACAATAGCGCACTGCCAGGTAGTATTTGCACATTTGAACGTACGTTACTTTTTACCAGTGACACGCTATGCTTTGACCACGGCACCGTGTATTGACAAGTAGAGCACACAAGTAGTAAGAATGCGCAGACTAGGAATACTGCATAAGTACTCCACCCGCTAAAAAAAGTACATGTTGTCCATATATCAGCGCGAATCGAGTATAATACTATTTCCATAATGTCAAGCAATAATAACAGGTTTTACATTACCATCTATGAGCATGAAGAATTTGAGACCATTTAAGATAAACCTGTGCATTATAAATTTGTTGTGGGAGAGCGTGGCCTAGCGGTTCAAGGGTGCTTGACTATGGCGCAAATTTACAACAAAAATTCCCGGGTTCGAATCCCGGGGTAGGGTCGTGCACTTGCGGATTTAATTCGGGTACTATAATTCTGGATTTGATTTTATACCAGCATTGATTAAATACAGAATACCTCTCCTCCATGGTTCATGGAATTGGGCAAATGGATCAGAAGAATCCCGTCTTCGGAGGGGACGTTAAAGCCGTCGGTCCCGTGTACAGAGAGTCACAACTGTACATTGTACATCGCAGTCAGTGCGAATAAGTAGGGGTGAACCCACAGACTGTTCCCAATCCGACCCAGCCTCAAATAGCGGGGCATGTTAGGAGCGTCCGTCTCATGGATACACGCGGCCAGGATCAGCACACTAGGTAAATAAATCCTTGGAAACCACCACAAACCATTACCAATGACTTGTGGATACGATAAGAAGAATTATAAATTTGTTTACCAGGACCTTGAACCGTTTTAAGCCTGTGTTGAAAGTAATTGTCGTAGAGATAGCAAACTATACTTTTTTAATCCTTAGAACCAGATGAACATGTCTATGGAACGATTACAAATTTAACACCTGTTATCCCCCCCCCCCCCCAGACCGAAGGGAAAAAATACCACCTGCGCCTTGCCCATTATTTAGTTTTACCGACCTTGGACACATTCGTCCATAATGTGCATCACTCTTTCTTTCTTAGTTATGCATTAATGATTTGGAATCTTCACTCGGTAGAAACAACTGAAAATCACATTATGTAATCAATGTACGTGTGAACTGAACAAGATCAGAAGGATGACAGAAAATAAGAATGATGAGCAATAACTTCGTTCTGCACCACAACCATTTATTCTACAAAGTATTTAGCAGGGGACTGTAGTGATAGAGTGTGCGCTTCCGGATAAAATTGTGAATTTTTGCACACAAGTACGTTAGGCATTGATAATCCATAAAATCGATGGAAGCACTTGCCAACCCCCCTTAGTAGACCCAGCTTGGGTTTCAAGGTTATACGAGGGTCCTAATTTTAAAATGCTCCAATCATGTTGAAAAGCACATGACATTCTCAGATTACAAGGATTCTAAAAAGGTATTAGTGCTGCAGCACCAACCAGTTAAAGGTGCAACAAGAGATTTCACATATCAGGTGTCCCGAAAAATATTGAAAATTCTGATTTTTGCATTGATGTACAGCTCTCCATCAAAAATACCCCCACCTGAAAGGACTAAGCTGAGAAATATTTCTTTGGTACAAAAAATGTGAAATTTCTATTTTTGTATATTAAATTCAGCCTATATTTTATATTGAAATATGAGTAATGAAAAACACCTTTTGTTTTCACTTTCAAGGCATTTCTGTAAAAATTGTATTGGGGGTCTAATCTATATGAAATAACTACAAATGACACAATATATGGACGACTCAAAATCTCTTGTTGCACCTTTAAGGAGAGGGGTACCGGGGCCGGAATAATAACATTTGTCGTCATAGGTAAAATTGATCGTAGGGATGTGGACTTCATGAAAACATGTGATGACAAAATTAAAAGTGGTGGCAATTTGCATACGACGCCATCTTCCAAAAGTGGAAGCCATCTTAAAGGCAAAAACACCTAAGAAAACAGTTTTGGTCTTAAAAATGTTTTTTCTTGGTAAAGGAGTTCAGTAAAACTATTCCCCAAACTCTCACATATTGCCTGTGCCGATATTTTCCAAGATGGCTGACATCTTATTGACACCAACCTAACATCTTTTATAATATAGCCTAGGAAGATGATTGTGGTGTCAAATTAAAGATTTTCAGGGTCAAGGAGTTCAATAAAACCAATTTCAAACTGTCAGATGAATATAAAATTAATGGAAGTTTCAATACGCCCCTATTTTCTAAGATGGTCGACATATAAAAGGCAAAAATCCTTTATACCTCATACTATACAGCACCTAGGATGACTATTTTGGTGACAAAGTGTATGTTTTTAGGTCAAGGATTTCAACAGCAATGTTGTCAAAACTGTCAGGCGAGACGTGAGTCATTTTATTCATGGATCACCAATGAGACACACAAAATGTGACACCTTGACCACTAAATATACATGTATATTCATCCCAAACATATATCTGGAATTGCATGGGAATTTTGATGTTCAGACCTGTACTACTTTAATAGAAACTATTATTTGTTTCTTTCAGATATGTCAAGAGTAAATGGCCGCTAATTTCACACACTTAAATGGCCATGGTCACGTGTACACCTGTTGGTATTCAATATTTTGGGTTTTCGTCCATAGGGACCCTAAAGTGCAGTTAGGAAGTTCAAAGGAGGAGTTACTGAGGATTTTGAGTTGATATTAATTATCAAGCATCTGGGTTAATATATTTTATCACATTGCCACATTCAGCCTGACATTGCAGTAACTCTAACACCCTTGGGTACTTGTATTAAAAATATTGGGCTATCTTGGAAAACAATGACATATGGAAATTAACATCACTTTTGTATTCATCTTACAGTTTTGAAAGGAGTTTTATCGAACTCCTTGACCCGAAAACACTTATTTAGACACCAAAATAAGAAATATACGGTTTTCTTAGATGAGAAGTCGGCCATCTTGAAAAATAGCCTTGTATATAAATTGTCGTGACTCAGACAATTCTGGCAATTGTATATTGAACCTCTTGACCCAGAAAACATACATTTTGACACTAATTTGCTATAGCAGCGCTATTACCTTTAAAATGGCGGCCATTTTGGAAAATGTTGGTTTATGCGAATTGCCATCACTTTTAATTTTGTCATCACGTATTTTCGTGAACTACACTACCCAATGATCGATTTTAGCTATGATTGCAAATGTTATTATTCCGACCCTGGTTGGTAGAAATCTAAGGCCCCTTTTCACCTCATGCTGCAGCACTATATGGTTTACACTATCTACGGCTTATAGTTTTGGAGTTATGGGGTAAAAACTGTAAAAATGGTGTAGAAGTACGTGGGTCCAAAGTTAAAAGTTGCTTTGATTCAGGTAATATGTGGTGCAAATTGTTTCCCTAGCTTAAAGGATTGAAATAAGGAATAGTTTGCCTTATCTCGTATGCTTAGTTTTCATGTTATCTAATAAAATAGGTGACAGGTCAATAGAATCCAATAGCTGCGAATAGCTGTTTACTTTATTCGCCATTTTAGGTAATAATCAGATACGTAAGGTAGTCAAAGATATTCCTATATTTCATTCTATGAACTGAACCCACAATTTTAACCACGTTTTACAAAATTGGAGCAACTTTTAATTTTTGACCCTGTACAAACCATGTTTTGAGAATCTTTCGTCCTATATTACTATACATATGCATGGCAGAGACCCAATAAAAATGAGAGTTTGAGTCATCAAATGCCAGCAGAAAACCTGGGTGCCCAATTTTTTTCACCACTTAGGACTCCAATCCCAAGGGGGTGAAACCCATTCAAAACCAGTCGTCCGTGCTGGGCGCTGACATTTTGAATATTGCACGGAATAATTATTAGTTTGGGTGCTTGTATACACACATAATGTCAATTCGATACAAACAATCCGCCAAAATATCAGTGTTGGATGTTGGGTGCTATTGGGTGGTTAAATTTTGTCCTACCCATGGCCACACAACGAATGAAAAGACACATCAGCGTCTTGATTTAAATAAACCGCCTCAATGAATACATCTTTTCACCTAAGCGCGCATTGCATTATGAGAAAAAAAGAGTATCTGAGCACAATGATCCAGGTACACTATTATTACACCTGGCCACCTCTAACACATACATTAATTGTATCACTACCGATTAGTGTATATGCAAAGCGGCACCCACAGTATGTGGAAGAAGCGGAGGCAGCCATTGCTTTCTATTGTTGGTACTCTATGTTTTCTTTGTGGTCGGCAAAACATGCGAGACGGTGTATTTCTAAAGATTATGTAACGTTTTTTGGCCCCCCTCATCTATATAGAACCTATTTGTCCAATCCCCTATCCACATATTGCTATGTATTCTCTCACTGTAGATTAGGATTGCCCACCATTATTTATGCACATGCTGACTGATTGGTTGATACAATTTAAGGATGTTTCATTTTGGTGGTGGGGGTGGTTGTGAGTTGTCTTTCTTCCATGTTTTGGATGGTTTCCAGTATTTGCTGTTCACAGTAGGTGATTCTATGTCTGGGTGGTTCCCAGTGTTTGGATGGTTCCCAGTGTTGGATGGTTCCCAGTGTTGGGTGGTTCCCAGTGTTGGGTGGTTCCCAGTGTTGGGTGGTTCCCAGTGTTGGGTGGTTCCCAGTGTTGGATGGTTCCCAGTGTTGGGTGGTTCCCAGTGTTGGGTGGTTCCTGTTCGATGTCTTTTATTTGAATGCCTGGCTGGTCCCACGTCTTTGATGGTTCCTGGTGTTTGATGGTTCATGGTGTTAGGTGATTCTGTGTCTTTAGTGGTGTCCACATTTTGGCGGTTCCTTGTCTTAGTGGATCCCATGTGCTGGGTGGTTACCAGTGTTTGGTTATTCCATGCTTTTGCTGTTTCTCAGTGTTTCATAGTGTCTATTGGTACTTATTTGCTCTGCATATTCCATGCATCATCTTCTATAGCTTATAATTATGGTTCCCTGTACATGTACCTACTTTTAAAATGAAATGTGTATAGTAATATAGGACACAAGATTCTCAAAACATAATAATGATA
This sequence comes from Ophioderma brevispina, assembly GCA_023653785.1. Taxonomy (NCBI): domain Eukaryota; kingdom Metazoa; phylum Echinodermata; class Ophiuroidea; order Amphilepidida; family Ophiodermatidae; genus Ophioderma; species Ophioderma brevispina. The sequence continues at coordinate 14,631 of JAMKCH010025923.1, forward strand.
AGATTCTTTTTTTCGTCCAATGCCAAATTTATTGGTCTCGCCATGAGTTGAAAAATATTGGGCTCGACTTCGTCTCGCCCAATTTTTCGCTCTTTTTCAACTCATGGCTTGACCAATAAATTTGAGTATTGGACTCAATGAATCCAATTTTATACCATTATCATGCTTTGAGGTGTCCGATACGTGATAATATCGGATCCTACGCATGATAATGATAAAATTGGATGATTTGCGCCCAATATTTATTGGTCTCGCTATGAGTTTTAAAATATTTTTGCAACTCATAGCTCGACCAATAAATTTGGGCTGAATCAATCCAATTTTATTACAATATTGACTTTTTCATCGTTTTTACAATTTTTACCCAATAATTGTACAATTATAAGTCATAGGTAGTATAAACTACACCTTTTTGGAATCCTGTAACCAGACAAACATGGTGGGTTTTTCAACACAATCGAAACATTTTAATTTTTTACCCCTGTGTAACCGTGAAATCCAAGCTGGGGGCCATAAAAGGGGTGTGACAAGTGCTTCCATCATTTTTTTTATTATCAATGCATAAAGTACTTGTGTACCAAAATTCACAATTTTATCACATTTGCACACTCGCATGAGATCTTTGCACTACAGTCCCCCACTTAATTTCCTCTTTCACTGTATTTTTTAAGTGGTAGGCTATGATAGACATATTTTTTATAATGGCCAAATGTTTTAAACCAGTGTCGCGGATATTCTTTGTAACAATTTGTAATTTTGTACTTGAGCTAATTTTCGTTGAAATCACCAGATAGGCCAGTCAAATTAGGAAAATGACGCGTGACGCCTTAATCAAAAACCAAATGCAAAAGAATCATTTTCTCCAGATATGTACAGATAAAAAAAAAACAACATATCAAAGGTTTACCACAAGTAAAAGAGTGGGATATGTATTTTAAAGGGTCAAGGTTTATATAAGGGATCAAGCTGCAGGGTCTATGGGAGGTCAAAACTTTAATTCTTATACAGAATTGTCAAAGAAAGAAACTCTATATATAATTATCTAGTGTGACCATTGGCAATTTACAACCAGTTAGAACAAAATCGGACCATTGTGTAGATTATTACCCCAGGGATTAACCTGAACTGTTTATGTGTTTATTGTACTTAAACTATATTTTTTTGTAAACCTTAAGAATATCCCAACAAATTGGTACATCTTTTTTCAGTAATTCGAACAAGTTTCCTCACGGTTGATGTTGGGAAGTTATTTTTGGACAATTTCACAGTATGTTTAGCACTAAAAATTGTTTCTTTTGCAATTTATTTGGGTCAAATCAGAAAAATTATTTAACTAAGCGTTCCTTTTCATTACGCACATATGTGTTACTCTACATATGTCACCCTCATTTTTTAAAGTAATATAATACTCTTGAAAATCAGTTTTAATTATACCCTTGGAATTAGTTTTACCTCCATGTGAGTAAAAGATGGTAACCGTATACACAAAGTTTGACAAATATATATCCGCCCCCAGGCACGCAAAGCAACTCGTTACATTATAAATTTAACACAGTGGTTGACCAGGTTTACACGAGACTTCAAACCTAGCCACATTGGAAGTCGGACAAGTAATCAATTTGTTGTTCAGGTAAGTTTTAGTTTATATATAGAGACACTCGGGATGGAAAATAATATGCGGATCGAGGCAATATGGATAGAAACTGAATGTATTAATTTTATTCATGCTTAAAAATAATCAAATATTGAAACACCTGTATATAAGTGGTATCGCGAGCAATAATGTAAAACGTAAGTAGAGGTCCGTGGCCGGTTCGCTTTGCTCGCCAGTAAATTTAAAATTAAAAGCTGGCCATGAACACTTTCAAAATATCGATAACCATTGCATAGAGGGATGGTCAAATTTATTGTGTTTTAGCATTGTTTAATAGCTTTTTTATGTTTACAATCATAAAACCATTTCCGTGCCAAAAATAATAAATACCATTGTTGTCCTCTTTTGGGATGTAGAAAATTTTAAATATCTGGAAGAATTTACATTAACTGTTAAAATGTGATGGAAATATTCCTTATATATCGCTGCATTCTTCTGAAGTTTTACTTTCCAACAATTTGTTATTAACAATTATGATGGCAATCGTATTTAATTTGCTATTTTCAGCTTTTTAGTCATTTTTAGTTCTTATAATAATAATTATCTACTTCCGGCCAAACGTATTCTGTGTGGCAGCAGAAATTGTTCTGAAATTCATGATCTGAAATAAGTATATTCACTTCCTGTCATTGCACATGTAAAGTATTTCATTCCATTATTCTTAATTGGAAAATAACAAAATTGGGAATGATGAAATAAAGGTGCACGAGAGATTTTGAGGCATCCGATATTTGGCTGCCATATGGTGTGGTTTCTATAACTGAGCAAAAAAAGTTCCTGGACCCTTAGAAAAGTCGAATTATTTCTTATTTTATATAATAAAAGCAAAGAGGATTATACATCAAAATCAACAGACATTCATCCTCTATCAGCTTTGAGTGGACTTAAAATGTGACTATTCTGCTGGCGGGTACTTCATTTGTCATGACAAGGTTTATAAATTAAAAATGCAAAGGTACCAGTTATGCAAATTTTGAATTGAATTCCAATTTTGACACTTTCTTTCAAACTGGAACAGATGTAGAAAGATCGGAGTGTTGAAACCCACATGTGTTAATCCCACCTGCCGTTTTTTTTCTTTCTTCTGTCAAGAATGCCACACTTTTCGGAAGCAGGATCGTCGAGATCCATAGGTATGTTCAGGCTGGAGCTCCTTTCACCATTATGTCGCTCATGTTTTTCACGTATCACCAAGCACAAGTTCAAGTCAAGACCGCCGGGATACATTGAGAGTGGAGAAGTTAACAATTCGCCCGAGACCAAAGTTACAACACTGGATGAAGTCCAATGTATCAGAACTCTATAGCCCTAAGGAGATAAACTGTGACCGCACCAGTTATTTACACTAAGGTGCAGGATTCTTGGTCCTTTTTATTTAACTTCATCATAACTATCATCTATCATTAATATAGCATTTCAAAATATATGATAGTCTCCCCGTTGATATATCATGATAGTCTATCTGATTTTTGATAGTCTATCAAGGGGACTCTTTTTTAAAATGCATGCATAACTATCATCTATCATTGAAATAATCATTTGATTAGATAGCCGTTGATCATATCATGAATTCGATCGGATATGTTTGATAGTCTATTTGAATGTGATGTCTATCAAATTATGTCCCTATCATCACAAATGATAGTGTCTGATATTTTGATCGTCTATATCATCAAATTTGATAGGTCGAGTAGCTGTAATAAACAAGGGTGATATATTGATAGATTGATAGACTG